>JAMPIV010007762.1:0-221842 GCA_024509875.1 Oreohelix idahoensis
TCGCGAAGAAGTTATTTTATAATTAATTAATTCAGTTAATCCAAGTTTTTATAGATGTTTTTTTTAACCACTAAAATTCGCGCAGTTGTATTTAAATACATAATGAAATTCTCATTTTTCCTTACTATGTATCCGCGTGATTTGCTAGTGTTCTTCTTTTTCTTTTATACAATATCGACCTGCGGTCCCACTAAATAAAGAATGAAATAAAAGAAAGCACCATTAACTTCCGCTATTGAAAAACATAGCTTTAAATATATAATCTTGACGTCTTTTTTCGACCTAGCGTACCAGAATTAAATGGAATAAACCCAACCCTACAACATTTTTAGAGAAGATTTCATCAAATTACCCTTACAAACCTGTAAATAAACTGATGTATCATCGCCGATAGCGAAATCATTTTCTTTACTGTGAGAAGTACATATTTTCCCTAATACTTACCTATTTTTTCCTCAATTGATTTATACAACTATCATCACCATTAAGAATTTTACCATACAGATAAAAAACCACTTCATTTTCCACCCCTGTCCGAACTGCTTTATGCCATCCTCATAACTCCTTTTTATATAAAAAAAACACGAAACTCTTAGACTCAATCTTCGATAATGAAATATTTGTTTACCAACAAAACCTCGCAAACATCTGGGCGGGACATACGAAGGTGACTATAGACAGTTTCATATGTCCCAAAAGATTTACTTGCTGTTTTTTTTTTTTTTTATATACTTTTATGGGATCGTCTGAGGCTCGCATTCGGTACGTTGTGTGAGTATATGAGTGTGGATCCTCACAGCGTGTGTATGAATGACAGGAAATTTAAATAATCGTTTTCTTTTGTTAAACCTGTTTGTTAACTCTTTCTTGCCTAGTAATATAATCTTTTCTGTATTCCCTGCATTGTTCCTTTAAGTGGGGGAGTTGCTAATTGGTTAACTCTGTTTTAAAAACCCCCTCCTTTCCCATTTGCTTAGTAAATGCGGGAAAGAACAGCTGAGGAAGAACAGTTTTTTTTTTCTATCACCTATACCTAACGTTGTAACACCCTCTTTCAGAGTAATTAACTTCACTGTTAGGTTAACGTACCTATCTTTCCTGATATTATCTATCCTCTGGACTGGGTTTTATCTTTGTCTAATAAGCGGGAAGGCTTAGTCGATACCAACTCTTCTTCACCCCTCCCAAAATTTGTTTATTTGCATTTGTGTACTGATGATAATTTATATAATACCTGATATTTGTTAGTGATTGATGTTAAAGTGAATAAAATCACCTAAACTCATTTAGTTCTGTGTGTTGGATATACCCAAAGCCCAACTTTTCCCCTATTCGTTTAATATAGTTTGTATCTACATCGTCTGTGTGTTTGAAAAACACCAAATCGGTGTGCGCGCAGATGCGAGTCTGGAAAACTGGCAAATAATTGTTTGACCAGGAGAGCGGAAGAGAAGATTGAGAAGAAGCGATTGTTCGTAAATAAGTCTGTCTTTACTCTCCTCCAGCACGCTGTGAAGCAACTATTTAATATCTACATTTTCTATCACTGGGCTTTCCATCATCATTTTCCACTCTAAACCGGACCACTATTTCTACGACTCTTTTCTCTCAAAATAAATTTTACGACATTGCTAAAGGACCACTTTTCAAGAACTAAAAATAGACATAAACTGTTGCTAAAGGACCACTTTTCACTAAAAATAGACATAAACTGTTGCTAAGTACCACTTTTCAACTAAAAATAGACATAAACTGTTGCTGAAGGACCACTTTTTTTTCAAATAAAAATAGACATAAAGCTGTTGCTAAGGGGACCACTTTTCAAATAAAAAATAGACATAAAACTGTTGCTAAGGACCACTTTTCAAATAGCAAAATAACATAAACCTGCTGCAAAGAATGAAGGACCACTTTTCAATTAAAAATATACGATTAAAACTGTTGCTAAGGACCACTTTTCAATTAAAAATAGACATAAAACTGTTGCTAAGGACCACTTTTTTCAACTAAAAATAGACATAAACTGTTTGCTAAGGACCCACTTTCAATTAAAAATAGACATAAAAACTGTTTTTTGCTAAGGTACCACTTTTTTCACTTAAAAATAGGCATAAGTCTGTTGCTAAGGACCCACGATTTTTCAATTAAAAATAGACATAAACTGTTGCTGAAGGAACCACGTTTTCAATAAAAATAGACATAAACTGTTGCTAAGGACCACTTTCACACTTAAAAATAGACCAAAAACTGTTGCTCAAGGACCACTTTTCAATTAAAAAATAGACAAACTGTTTGCTAAGGACCACTTTTCAATTAAAAAATAGACATAAAACTGTTGCTAAGGGAAGACCACTTTTCAATTAAAAAAATAGACATAAACTGTTGCTAAGGACCACTTTTCAATTAAAAATAGAAAGAAACTTTTGCTAAGGACCGCTTTTCTTTTCAACTAAAGATAAGAAATACACTGCTGTTGCTAGGTAGAAATCGGCTGAATATTTAAAATGTAATCGTTATCGTATTTGTCATTACTCCGAGCCCTGACGGTTTCTTACAACCCAAACTAAATCCGTCCGCCTCCTCCTGCTTTTGATGAATTCTCTTCAACTTCCATTTCTTGCAGGATCCATTTCATCCTCTTTTATATCATCCTTTTTAATCAATTACTCTTTTTTAATTTTTATGTTCATATAATAGTTTAGGGTATAATAAGAAATTCAATGCATTTTGTTGAAATCGATTACTCTAATTTCATTACGGTTTTATGCTTGGTAAAAATGTCTGCTTGTGATGTTTTTGTTGTGTTTTAGGTTTTTTTCACAAGAATTGTTAGGAAAAATTTATTATTTGTTTGAGCAACTTCCATTTCTTGCAAATCCATTTCTCTGCTGTCCCATCCATTCTGTGCAAGGGTAACGTTCTGAGTGTGGACTCCTTTTTTCTTTTCTTTTTCTATTTGAAATGTTAGTTTGATTCCAGAAGTTTAGAAATATAAATAAGAAATTAAATTCGTGTTATTGAAATTGATTACACACATTCATTATGTTTCTGTGTTTAGTAAAAATGTGTGTGTTTGTGTAATGTAATTTTCACTTCTTAGGAATAATGTATTAGGCGTTTGTGCATGAAATTGCTTTGATGCTTCGGATCGAAAGATATTTTCTAAGAAGGTTGGTAAAAAAAAAGAAAAAAAAAAAGGATTTTTCCAAACAAGACTTGCATATTACTGGAAGAACAATTAATATTGTGTACTGTCAACTCTCTATTATCGAGGCAGTAACTAATAAACTGGATTGTGGACTAAGTCAGCCAGCCAATCCCCTTGAACACATGTAAAAGGAGCATAGGTCTTCAGCAAACGTATGCCTAATCCTCCTGTCACGTGTCGTCAGCTCAAAGTCTGTCTATGTCTTCCTGATCATTTGTCATGTCTGTCTCCAGTTCTCTTCTCCATGTGTTTTTTTTTTGGTCTACCTCTGCTTCTCTTACCCTGCGGGTTCTAAAACAAAGACGACGGCCTTGTAATGCTATCAACAGGTTTCCTCTATGATTAAGCTTAGTATTAACATTACATACTTGTGTTTGAGACAGTTGCTGAGCTCAGGAAATAGGCATCATTAATCGACTGTTGGAACATACACCCATAGTAACAGTTCTTTTTTTTCATGCATGTTATCTGATGATTTGTGTGTGTGTTTTTTTTTAATGAAATTTTGCCTCGTTTTCGCGAGGCGCGCGCCCCGTTCAGCCATTACCAAATTTTCCGTCGGTTTATATTAGAGCGCATGTCCAAATATAAAAGACCTTTTGGTCTAGTTTTGATGGTTCATGATTTGTGTTCTGTTTTAAACGCTGTTAGTCGAGGTTTTTTAGTAGTGGTTACATCTTAAGCATTGAATGTAATTTTAAGGGACAAATTTGATTTCATGTACATTTATTTTATGGAAAACTTGATTCTCTCCATCAGTTTAATTCTAAATGTCGTTTTCTCCCAGTGGGAACGTGTACATAAATATGACGGTTGATACAGATGTAGTTGTCTGTTTGTATTTTATTTTTTGTTTTTATTTTTGTAATGGTCTTTAATACAATTTAGCCTCGGTGTGGCGAGACCTACCCCATTCAACCTAGACACATGATCTGTTAGGTATATTAGAGCGCCAGTCCAAATATAAAAGATGTTGTGAGACTAGTTAATACATCATTCTGTCTGTGTTTCCCGAGTTAAGAAAATAGACACAGTAATACACTTTTTGTTATATTTTTGTTAAAGTGTGTATTTTTAGCCACATAATCATAGTACTTATTGGACGCGCTTATCCGGCAATAGTAACGGCTTATTTATACTGTGTCCGCAGAACTCTGGGCTACGTATTTCACAAAGTGCTGTGAGTAGACACAATACACAATAGGATATTTATTCTATCATGCATGTCCCTCGTTAAAAAGGTAAAGGTAATCACATAGCAGATACTGCCTTAGGGGAATGAAGATTTAGAGACCTCTATACTAGGTTCACCCACCGAGAAGTGGGGTGACCAGTGCTCTTACTCGCTGCCTTTTCCTGCCCAAAGTGAAGAGCAGAGTCAGGTACCCATTTACAGCTGGGCAGAGCGGCGTGTCTCGAAACCGTAACCTTTGTAGCGAGAGGCCCAGAGGTCTAACCACTTAGCCAACATGTCCTATTAGAGCGACTGATCAAATATTAGGTACGGGGCTGCAGACTCATCGTGTAAAAGAAATTGCTACAGAAACCGCAGCTGCGTGCATGCTTTGATAGAGGCTTCCTGGAGTGGGACTAGTTACAATGGTGGCTCATGCTTTGATAGAGGCTTCCTGGAGTGGGACTAGTTACAATGGTGGCTCATGCTTTGATAGAGGCTTCCTGGAGTGGGACTAGTTACAATGGTAGCTCATGCTGTGATAGAGGCTTCCTGGAGTGGGACTAGTTACAATGGTGGCTCATGCTGTGATAGAGGCTTCCTGGAGTGGGACTAGTTACAATGGTGGCTCATGCTGTGATAGAGCATGAGTCCTGGAGTGGGACTAGTTACAATGGTGGCTCATGCTTTGATAGAGGCTTCCTGGAGTGGGACTAGTTACAATGGTGGCTCATGCTTTGATAGAGGCTTCCTGGAGTGGGACTAGTTAAATGGTGGCTCATGCTGTGATAGAGGCTTCCTGGAGTGGGACTAGTTACAATGGTGGCTCATGCTGTGATAGAGGCTTCCTGGAGTGGGACTAGTTACAATGGTGGCTCATGCTTTGATAGAGGCTTCCTGGAGTGGGACTAGTTACAATGGTGGCTCATGCTGTGATAGAGGCTTCCTGGAGTGGGACTAGTTACAATGGTGGCTCATGCTTTGATAGAGGCTTCCTGGAGTGGGACTAGTTACAATGGTGGCTCATGCTTTGATAGAGGTTTCCTGGAGTGGGACTAGTTAAATGGTGGCTCATGCTTTGATAGAGGCTTCCTGGAGTGGGACTAGTTACAATGGTGGCTCATGCTTTGATAGAGGTTTCCTGGAGTGGGACTAGTTACAATGGTGGCTCATGCTTTGATAGAGGCTTCCTGGAGTGGGACTAGTTACAATGGTGGCTCATGCTGTGTAAAGAGCAAAAAGGGAAATGATGGAAGGCTACGCTGATGGTTTTAGTTCACTGTGCCATGACCAGTATTTCACGTTACATTGTTTTCTTGTTATCGCTATTGCTATAGTAGTTATTATGATTCATCACCCTGTAGCTCCTTGCGGAGCATAGGTCTTCGGATAGATTCAGGCCAGGCCTTCCTGTCCTGTGCCATCCATTCATAATTTCTCCATATCTTCTTTATATCTGTCATGATTGACTCCAGTTCTCTTCTCCGTGTGTTTTAAGTCTCCTCCTTTTTCTTTTACCTTGTGGATTCTAGAACAACGACTACCTTGTAATGATGTCGGATTGCTTCCTCAGTATCTGGCCTATCAAGCTCCAGATTTTATTCTTCGACTTCCGCCCTCCCCCCCCCCCCCCCCCCGATATTTGTCAGGATCGTGTCATCAGTTTCACATCTGTGATCATGTCATCAGTTTCACATCTGTGATCATGTCATCAGTTTCACATCTGTGATCTTGTCATCAGTTTCACATCTGTGATCTTGTCATCAGTTTCACATCTGTGATCTTGTCATCAGTTTCACATCTGTGATCATGTCATCAGTTTCACATCTGTGATCATGTAATCAGTTTCACATCTGTGATCATGTCATCAGTTTCACATCTGTGATCTTGTCATCAGTTTCACATCGGTGATCAAGTCATCAGTTTCACATCTGTGATCTTGTCATCAGTTTCACATCTGTGATCTTGTCATCAGTTTCACATCGGTGATCAAGTCATCAGTTTCACATCTGTGATCTTGTCATCAGTTTCACATCTGTGATCTTGTCATCAGTTTCACATCTGTGATCATGTCATCAGTTTCACATCTGTGATCAAGTCATCAGTTTCACATCGGTGATCTTGTCATCAGTTTCACATCTGTGATCATGTCATCAGTTTCACATCTGTGATCTTGTCATCAGTTTCACATCGGTGATCTTGTCATCAGTTTCACATCTGTGATCTTGTCATCAGTTTCACATCGGTGATATTGTAATCAGTTTCACATCTGTGATCATGTCATCAGGTTCACATCTGTGATCTTGTCATCAGTTTCACATCTGTGATCTTGTCATCAGTTTCACTTCGTTGATCTTGTCATCAGTTTCACATCGGTGATCTTGTCATCAGTTTCACATCGGTGATCTTGTCGTCAGTTTCACATCTGTGATCTTGTCATCAGTTTCACATCTGTGATCTTGTCATCAGTTTCACATCTGTGATCTTGTCATCAGTTTCACATCGGTGATCTTGTCATCAGTTTCACATCTGTGATCTTGTCATCAGTTTCACTTCGCTGATCATGTCATCAGTTTCACATCTGTGATCTTGTCATCAGTTTCACATCTGTGATCATGTCATCAGTTTCACATCTGTGATCAAGTCATCAGTTTCACATCTGTGATCTTGTCATCAGTTTCACATCTGTGATCTTGTCATCAGTTTCACATCTGTGATCATGTCATCAGTTTCACATCTGTGATCATGTCATCAGTTTCACATCTGTGATCATGTCATCAGTTTCACATCTGTGATCTTGTCATCAGTTTCACATCTGTGATCATGTCATCAGTTTCTCATCTGTGATCTTGTCATCAGTTTCACATCTGTGATATGTCATCAGTTTCACATCTGTGATCTTGTCATCAGTTTCACATCTGTGATCATGTCATCAGTTTCACATCTGTGATCAAGTCATCAGTTTCACATCTGTGATCTTGTCATCAGTTTCACATCTGTGATCTTGTCATCAGTTTCACATCTGTGATCATGTCATCAGTTTCACATCTGTGATCATGTCATCAGTTTCACATCTGTGATCATGTCATCAGTTTCACATCTGTGATCTTGTCATCAGTTTCACATCTGTGATCGTGTCATCAGTTTCTCATCTGTGATCTTGTCATCAGTTTCACATCTGTGATATGTCATCAGTTTCACATCTGTGATCTTGTCATCAGTTTCACATCTGTGATCTTGTCATCAGTTTCACATCTGTGATCATGTCATCAGTTTCACATCTGTGATCATGTCATCAGTTTCAAATCTGTGATCATGTCATCAGTTTCACATCTGTGATCTTGTCATCAGTTTCACATCTGTGATCTTGTCATCAGTTTCACATCTGTGAAGGCTGAGATGCAGGGAATGAACCAGAGTTGGGGCACTGTACGAAGGATGGCCGCCGACCGAGCAAAGTGGAATAAATTTGCTGTTGCCCTACAAGACGCCACTGGGCGTGATGGTCACTGACTGCTTTGACGGTCGGCGGCTAAGGATCAAAGAAGAAGAAGAAGATCATGTCATCAGTCGTTTCACATCTGTGATCTTGTTATCAGTTTCACATCTGTGATCTTGTCATCAGTTTCACTTCGTTGATCTTGTCATCAGTTTCACATCTGTGATCATGTCATCAGTTTCACATCGGTGATCTTGTCATCAATTTCACATCTGTGATCATGTCATCAGTTTTTTTCACTTCTGTGATCTTATCATCAGTTTCACATCTGTGATCTTATCATATCATTTCAGGTCCTTTCATTCTGTGTTATGAGATTGTATGTAAAGTCTGCCACTTCTTGGGGGTTGCTGTTGTTGATCTCCACGTTTCACAGCCACACAATAGAGCTGCCTTGACATTTGAGTGGAAGCTTCTTAATTTTATTTTGAGCTTATGTCTTTTGATCTCCATGTGTTTCCCAGTGAGTGAAAGCTCCTCTTATTGTTGTTGCTGTTTTGATATCACTGGCTGTTCCTATATCTTAATTCAAGTTGATGCCAAGACATATCGCGCCGTGAGTGCTCGTTTGTTCCAAATTTATTTGCTGGCATTTTTTGAAGCTGTCACTACCAACATGAAGGGGCATAACAACTATGTATACCAATTAGTTCACGATGACTGTACCCTTAATTAATCAGTACGAGAATTCCTATAATTTTTAATATAACCATAAAACACAAAAAGTTCTTTTTATCAAAATGTCATGTTTTTTGGGCATAAGCACTCATGTCACGATATGAGTTTGTCTACGTCTTACTGGAACGCGCAATATGGCTAACACTTGCCACATACATCATCATAATCGTTGTCTTTTTTAAATGTAGTCATAAACCCAGCCGCTGTGGCCTCTCATCATGTATTATTATCATTGATGTTGCACTGTCAGTTCAACATTGGCGTTGCTTCGTTTGTCACTTAAAAAAAAAGAACACACACACACCCACTCATGTGTTAAACAAAGTGAGCACGAATTCAGTTGGTGACGACCAAAGATTGCGTGCTCTGGTGTTCTTTTCTGCGATCCAGCATTAATTGCCCACTACTAAGCATCTCTTGAACTTGTTCCAGTAGTCTTAAACGTCTTCTTTTCCCTTTGTCTCCTTATGGTGCATCAGAGCAGCACTGCAGCTAGTCCCTTGGCAAGAAACCTGCATCAGAACATTGATGTGTTCTTTAAGTGCGGCGGTGGTGTGTGTAGCAATTTGTTTTACGTGATGAAAGTACAAGCCCCACGAAGAATCTCATATTAGAGGCATCTTAACAAGTTGCCTGAAGTAGCAGTAGGCCAACTTCCTGGTTCTGACATGAGTCAGTCTTAGACCTCGGCGGAGTTTAACAAAACACGTTTCATCTATTTTAACTATTCCAGCCATCGTTGCTAAGCTTTAATATTGGATAACACTCCTTTATCAAGCTAGAGAAAGTTATCGAGCGGAAGGTAAAGGATATAATTGTTTGAAGATTTAGGTCAAGTCCCTTTTGAAGTCTGCCGCTCATACATTTTGCCGCTTGTTCCAGACAACATGTAGGCGGGAGTCTGTTTTATGTTGTGAATGTGCTGGAGAAATATGAACCTTTAAGAGCTTTGGCATTTGTCATGCCTGTTCAGAGTTTGTATTTCATAAATTAATCACGCAGTGTCAGATTTAGTGTCACGTGGGGTTTATTTGAGTCCGCAATTTATAAGTCATGTTATTGGAATAAGGTCGTGTTCTTTGCTCTTTGACTTTCTGTTTTAGCTTTTGTTTCTCACACCGAAGAGATTTATACTTTTGTTAATTTTTTATGAAGGTAAATTTTACTCATTAATTTCCCTTATTTGCTTGCTATGAAAGATGCATCCATCACTGGAGCTCTCCCCCCCCCCCCCCTTTCCCCCTGTGGTGAAGTGGGATGTTATAAATATTTATAGGGGACTTAGTGTACTGACTGAGATCAGCTGTGAAGGTATCTATATCTAATAAGTGTAGTGTATTATAGATAACCTTACTTGCTGCCACATATATATATATATCTCAGTCAGAATTATTCTGGAATAGTGTGATGACTACGTTGTATGTCTAGGGTATGTGTATGATGAAGTGTAAGTCACAACAACAGACAGATAAACAATTTAATTTATTCCACTACACTTGACAACACTGTGACACTCACATACATATAACAATCTATGAGAATATCTTAACGGAGTCACTGATAACTTTTCAAATAACAATATGTATTCATTACTGTTATGCATGAATATGTGTCCTGATTCAAATACAAAGGGAACCAGGAATCACAATCAATTTTACTTACAAGTTATATGTACAGAATTTATCAATATGAATATTGTAATGACATATATTATTAAAAGTATCCTATGTGTGTCAGTTGTGTAGTAGTAATATGAGGTAATACTGGTTTTGTTTTGTTCAAGCTCTGTTGGTATTTGTCATCATGACTTCAATAGTTTGTCTTTATGGGAACTATTATTGGAGATGTTCTCAGTTCCTGATATTAACACAATTTAATTCCCCTCTTAATGTTATTTTTACAAGGTCATTTTAAGCTGGGGTACATAATTTTGAGCTCAGCTGGCCACATCAGCTTATCTTGCGTGATGGCGGCAGGAACAGACTCCTCTGCTCGATTCTCCCCTCGGCTCTGGAGACACCTCACTGATAGCTAAATGGACCAAGGAGTATGCTGTCCGACTCTGGATTCAGCAAAGCTCTGACCAGGTGCTGCTCAATACCATCAAGACCACGGTCCCTGAAATCAAGAAGGATGTACCTTCTACTTCATAACTAACTTATACTCTCTTTTTACACTGATCACAACACATCACAAACATTGAGTTCAGAGCTTTAGGCCAACTATCAGCTTCATGTGAAATACTTTATTCCAGTATTAACCTCCTTAATGGTTACTACGCCTCTGCAATTCCAGCATTATTTCTTTCTAGTCAATCATCCAGGTGTCAGTGTACTGTTTGGCCATTCCATGCCGTTAGTCTGGCCAATCGAGCCACGTTTCGACAAGTGTTTGAAAAAATGTTACCTTCCTACGTCTCCCTAACAACCAAGATAGTATTTATAGCCCGACCAATCGTGGTTAGTCTTTCATTTGTTGCGCTCCAATCAATTTGGAGTTTACATGGTAGGCTATTTCTGTAACGTAAGGTTTTTTCAAACACGTTATAAAAAAATTTTATGAGCAGACATGATTTCATGCTGTCAGGCATCCCCAATATTTTATTTTGGTTATAATTTATTAATTCCTGGACTATTTGCGTAACGTTTTACATATTCTTTGTCAGCAAGCCCTAAGGAACCCAAATATCCAAATTTAAAAGAGCTACGTGGCTGCGTTCAAAATATGCAATTTCTTCTACCTCCTGTTTCGAAGATGTGCTGTCTGGGTACTGTAATGTTTTCAAACGTAAACCCATCTATTGTCATCTTTCCTTATAAGCGTTTTTCAGGATTTTAAAACCTAACTCTGGGATGGGTAATGTATTTTATCACTGTCCGTCTGGAAAAAAAAAATTAGTGCAGGTGGCCTTACACGCGTGATAGTAGTAATTGTGTATCGCGCGACGCGTGTTTAATTTTGCATGCGTTCCCGATTTCATTCGCCCCTCTCTCTCTTTCTACTTGAGTCCATCTGTTCGTTCGTTTTGGTAACGTAATATAATTAATGTTAGGATTAATTTAGGTCATTACGCAGGGTGCCTCTCAATGTTTTTCCAAGAAATACAGCACACGTTTCATTGAAGAAAGCGGGTAATAATACAGTAAGCTTTTACTATCAACGTGAAAGCGTTACAATTTGCAGACGAAGCAGAAAACAAGGGGATTTCGAGTACTGTCATTGTGACAGCACTGTTCTTTACCATTCTTCTTCCTTTATTTATTATATGTATTTATTAGGCTTTATATTTACTTGATAATTTATATATGTGGATTAGAATATTCCACGACAGCCCCCCCCCCCCCCCAAGCAGGGGGAGCAAGCATCAAATCATGATTGTGTTCTTGCCGCGATGGTTTCTGTATCAGTTTGTGTTTTACATGATGATAGTGCCAGCCCCATGCATAGCCTCATATTGATCACCTCATACGACATGTATCTGGGAATAGTCCTATTATTTCTTGAGGGTTTGAGATGAGGACTGAGGTTTAAATTTACGGTAACGAGGTCCCTTGGAATAATCCGTAGTAGTGGAAGGAAAGAACCGTGTAGTTCCCGGCAGTCTCTCAGAAGACGAAGCAAGAACAGGACCACTTCCCCCCTGATGCGTGTCGTAAGAGGCGACTAATATGAGGTTAAGGATGTGGTTGGCAACCTCATCATGTAAAACAAATTGCTACACAAACCACATCTGTAAGCCCACTTGGAAACTTTTATGCAGACTTCCTGCAAGAGGACCAGCTACTGTGGCGGCCCCATGCTCCATAAGGAGCAAACAAGGACAAGAATAAGAAGTCGAAGGAAAGTGACAGAAACAAATGAGTGGAGTGAAAGATTGGCATCACCAACAAACGAACTTTTTGTGCATGGTGATTTTGTCAGCTCCATACACTACCTGGTATTAGTCGCCTCTTACGACATGCGTGAAGGAATGGTAGTCCAATTTCTTCCTTTTGTGACCTAAATGGATCCGCCCGGACTTCACGGAGTCAAGTAAATTGACATCAGCTTTAAATCATATCCTTTGTTTTATCGTCGTGCGTATTATCTAAAGGAAGGTAGTCCCGTAGCAGATAACTACCGTAGGAGAGTTAAGTGTGTTAGTGAGTTCACCATACCAGGTCTTGATTTTTTTATGAGGTGGGGCGACCAGTTCCCTACTTGCTGCCTTTGCTTACCCTAACTCACGAGCAGAGTCAGGTACCCATTTACAGCTGGGTAGACTGGAGCGTGAATAACCAGGTTTCAATGCCGGAACACGATAACTGTGCCGCGCGAGGAAAGTGCCCTGACACTAACAGAAAAGTTTGGGTAATCTATTTCTTACACATACACGCACTTACACATTGTGCGTCGTTGTGTAATGTGAGCAGCCAGTAGTGAATTAGAACCTCATCACCTTCCAGTCAGCAGCGAGGTTGTGTGGGAGAATTGTGTCAGTCCTAACGCTGTCACTGTCAGCAATAATAAAGCACTTGACTTCTCCCTCCAACTTTTGACCTGCTACTAGTGACGGCAAGTTATTTGTACGTCCCTCCCAGAGTTCGATCAGTACTTCTTTCTCTTTAGACAAACTGACTGCCATAATTCACCAAGAATATTGCGTCTCTCTCTCTCGCTGTCTCTCTTTCTGTCTATCTCTCTTACTCTCTCACACACACACATATCATTTTCCTTTTCGTTCCCCATGGAGCACGGAGCCACAACTGCAGCAGGACGCCAGCACCAAGCATCCACATGCCCTTTGCTGTGATGGTTTCTGTAGCAATTTGTTTTACATGAGAAGCTGACAACTTCATGAACATACTCATGAACAACCTCAGGAACAACCTCATGAACAACCTCATGAACAACAACCTCATGAACAATCTCATGAACAACCTTACGAAGAACCTCATGAACAATCTCATGTACAACCTCATGAGAAAGAGACCTATTCAATATAAGAACACGAAGAAGAGAAGGCCAATACTCTCTTCTAGATAGTGTTTTTTAATAAATTATGACATCATTAGGATGACTAGTTCTGGAAAAATGTTCATACATTATATTCCCTCTACTAGGAATCGAATTCGGTAGCATTATAATTCGAGGCGAACGCCATACCTCTTAGCCACCCTGATCCCCTAAGTTATGAAAGGCGAATGATTGAGGAACATAGAAGTAAAAGTGGTAATTTATGAAAGGCGAATGATTGAGGACCAAAGAAGTAAAAGTTATAGACAATCATTTTGGAAATGCGAATGATTAAGGACCAAAGAAGTAAAGGTGGCTAGTTATAAAAGGCGAATTATTGAAGACCAAAGACGTAAAGATATCACATTATGATCGGCGAATGATTGAAGACTAAAGAGTTTAAGATGGTACGTTATGAAAGGCGAGTGATTGAGGACCAAAGACGTAAAAGTGGTAGGTTATGAAAGGCGAATGATTAAGGACCAGTGTCGCGGGTTGCCTCCCCTTTGCTCTGCAGTAGTGGTCCAACAGTGGCCAAAACTTAGAGTATCTGATGTGGGTCTTCAAAGGTGTCTACCTTCGCACAAGATTACTCTTGGCAGAGTTGTAGGTAGAAGGATAATGATGCTTCTACCTCAAGGGAGTTTTCACAAGATATTTCAGATGTCAAGAACAATTCTGCATGAGGCGGAGCAATGTTAACTTTAGTATCTGACCCGCCGCCTTTCATGAAGATGGGTTATGCAATAATTAGTTCGTTTAAGCCCCCAGCTGAGTTAATTCAGCGAAATCCCTTATTATTATTTATTGGCTCTATAGATGTAAATATATTTTAAAGAGTCTGATATATATGTATGCTCTCATAACTATAATAATTGAATCAACTATGAATTTGTAAAATAACACGTAACAAATTTAATAATCGACTTTTGTTGACGGAATTCATGACACCAGAGTCCACAATAACGTCAGAGGTTTATTGTGGAACACTGAAGAAGCTTCGTCGGTCGATCCAAAACAAAAGGCGCGGAATGCTCACCAGTGGCGTCATTATCCTGCACGACAACGCGCGGCCCCACACTGCTGCTCGCACAAAGGCTTTACTTGAGCAGTTTAAGTGGGAAATTTTCAACCACCCCCCTTACAGCCCGGACTTGGCACCAAGCGATTATCATCTCTTCGGCAAGATGAAGGTCTGGCTGGCTACCCGGCGCTTCGACACCGCCGAGGAGCTCATGGATGGAGTCAACAACTGGCTAAGTACCCTGGCGGCACCGTTCCTTGACCAGGGGTTACAAAAACTCGTGCCACGCTACGACAAGGGCCTGAATTTGGGTGGTGACTATGTGGAAAAGTAAAGCAGTGATGTACTTTTCTATGTATTTAGATGTTATTGTCAATTTTTTTAAAATTTTTACCAGCCAATCGGAGGTTGATTTTGGAATAGCCCTCGTAATATTTAACGTGGTTTGATGTTCTTGCGACCACCGAATCATGTTAGCAGTTAGCTGAACCTGTCTTTAATAAACTAGAGAGAGGTGCAGTCATAGTAGACAACAAAAAAGGTAATGCAGGTGACAAAGGTCTTGCTCTCAAAGGCTGAACTGAAGTCATAGCCTATGTAAAAGTAAAGCAGTGCGACAAAAGTAGTTGACTAAGAAAATACTGAGCTAATCGGCCCAATAAAATTACAGAAATATAGATACAATCAAGTGAATAAATTCTGAACCGACAGGATAATGAAAAATAAAGAAATGACAATAAGTAAGACATAGATGAAGTCAAGTATCAAGTATGATCTGTAATAGAAGAAAAGATAACTTGAAAACATCCGGAAAGAATTAAGAAGAACGCACCATCAATAGTAGCTATAAAGTGCGTGGTGCAGAGTTTTGTACAAGTCGCACGTCTAGAGGATGGTGCGCAAAAAGTGAACCATGTATGAAATGAACAGCTCTATGAGCGTCATGATAATTATCAAAGCGCACAAAAGCAAGTTGGTGAAAAGAATCTTGAAGTTCGAACATGCGAACAAATTTAACATTACCGATTTTATTAAAAAATTTTCGCAGTGCATACCAAGTTGTATGCGATGGAATGTTGCGCACCGGAACAGTGCGATTTAGTGACATATGATCTCGACCAGATCGCAACTGAGCCCGAGTATCATTCAAATTACTTTGTGTCGCGCGTGCTAAGCGCGGAGAATAGTTATTACGCACATGTTCTTCCCTGAATGGCGCAATAGTAGGGCAATTCAGTTTATCCCTAATAATTTTATCCTGAGCAGCAGTATTACCCACTGCCAAATAGGCAGATTGCGTATGTCGTAATACATTTACCTCAGGCTCTGTCTGATGACTGTTAACATGGCCTGTAGCATTCTGACTAGCCGTAATTGGAATATCACAAACAAGTTTACCACTACTGTCGGAATGACCATGATTGTTATGAGTTTGTCTCTCATCTTGAGTCCTATTCAGACTATATTGGCCATTAAAGTTCCACTTCTTACTATTGTTTACATGTGGCGGGTATTTTTGTATGTTGATATTGTCATCATCGGACTTACGCCATGATCCAAACTCATCACAGTTAGATCTGTTATGAGAGGAAAACCCTGCACAAGAATCCTGACGAGGAAATGTATATTTACCTCGGAAAGATTTTTTAAAACCCTGCTGACTATCAGCGTTGAGTTCTTGGTGCTGACTCTTTGCTTTCGTGAAGTGTTGACCATCAACATTATGTCTAACACTGTTAACCTTAACAGCAGACAACACCCTGTTGGTCAAGACAACATCCAACAGAGCATCAACTGTAATTTCTTTTTCTTTAGTAAGAGCCTTGCGTATTATTTCTTGTGTATCAAATTGAAGCTTATCATAATGTGACCTTAAGTCACATAACTGAGAAGTAAGAATCTTCTCTTTACCAACCCTATCCTCAATTTCTAAATCTTTAGCTTTGAGTTCTGCAGCAGCAGTTTGCTTAAGACATTCAATTTCTACCGAGTGTTTACTGATACATTCTACATTCTTGGCCTTTTCTTGTTCAAGGTCTTGTTTAAGTGCTTCGATAGCACTATGATGGCTATTCATAAGTATCACCAAAATTCTCGGGAACTACTGTTTGCTTCTCTTTAAGTTGGCGATAGAGATCTGCATTATTATTCAATAGATCAACAAGCGCTTCTGTATTTGACTCTTCACGTTTCTGGGCATGAACTTTTAATTTCTCATAGTCCATTTTTAATTTTTCTAGCTCCACAGTAAGAGCCTTTTCCTTACATTGATGTACGTTTTTCAATGAGCTCATTTCATCTTCTAGCTCTTTTTTCTCATTCGCCAGTTTAGATTGTCCTAATTTATTCTCACGAGGAAGAGCTAATGTTTCTGTTCTCTTCATCTTAGCTAATTCTTCATCTCTCCTCGTCTCAGCCAATTTCTCTATTCGCTTCATATCTACCAAATGCAATTCTGCTTGACTCTCCTTAGATAATTCTTCTTTCCTCCTCCATTCATACCAATCTGGAGTAAGTCTTCTCCTCTCTTCCAATGCATAGGCTGCATATACTATTAAAGCCTCACCCTTCAAACCAGACAATCTTCCAAAATCCATAAAATACTCTAATATAGACATCTTGTCTAATTTATATGAGTTTCCAACTCATTCAGTTAAATATTTCTTCAAGAAATTCAAATTATCACTTAATTACTGTGTAACACGTTCCTGTCCAGAGAACTTGTACAATTAATTCCCAATTATTAAAGTTATTAATCAATCATAATAGTATTCGTCATAAGATTATAAGAGCATAACAGATCAAATACAGAAGTAGACAATGCGGACGATAGTGACAAAGACAAGATATCGAGGGACAGATGTTAACGTTCGCAGAAATCAACTAAATAAGAAAGCAGAAATAAAGATGAAAACTATTGCAAAGCTTGCAATGACAGCTGCGAATAAGAACTAGACAAGTGACAACACAGGATATAAACATGAAGTTTGTATAAAAATTAACGATAGCAAGATTGATGAAAACAATCACGAACAAAGTCAATCATAAAAATAAGGCACAGTGAAAGAAAAACATTACAATAACAGTATTGAAAACGACACATCAAGTCTAAACAAATATAGTTCACAGAGAACCAAACGCAGTGGACTGAAAAATCCTTCAGCTAACATAAGGTGGAACTTCCACTTTGGTATGTCTGCAAAAAAAAATTGTCCCTAAAGAACACTCAAGAAGGCCCGGTAGTGAATCTGGGATTTTTCCTTCGGAAGTCGCCAACCCAACCAACCCGCGTTAAACATAGAACATATAACATAAAGCATAAATGTGGGCATATCAAAGATAGGCTCAACTATACATGCAACGGTAGAATAGAACAACAGTTCACTTATCTTTTGTTTTAAAGAAAAACTTTCCTGGCCCTCGCAGAGCTAGCGATGATGGTTCTCGGGTGTTGCATGATGAGCTTTACAATAACGTGTTGAAGCAGAAACGTAACGCCGTTCCACGTTGACTCTGATGGTTGAAGTCCAAAGTTGACCTTGACATAGAACGTTATGGAGGACCACTTGAAGGTTAGTCTGACCGATCGTTAGGTAAATCTCCAAAACACATGTTGTTGTGGATTTGAAAGTAACTGGACATTGTAGTTGTAACGGATATATTGTATTGCTTCATAATTTTCTGGAATCGTGAGTTCTTGATAATCCCTCTTTGACTGGTACACCAACTGTTGGAACGTTTATTTTGGATCTCCCCGCGTCAATGCTGTTTGGCAACAAAGCAAACACTGTCGCACCAAGTTGTGCTTTTTAGTGCAACCATTGACACGTAACTAATTAAACATATATTTACTCAGATGCGCACACATAGTGCATTTGTCGCAGTTAGACATGCATCTAGCTATGTTAAGTCTCGCACACATAGCTCCTAATGTTTACGAATATCAATTTCAAGAAATTCAACGTAAAGTAAAATAATAATATAGCACACTCATATTAACATTAATTACTTATAAGCATGACTGAGGACAAAAGAAGTAAAGGTGGTAAGTTTTAAAAGGCCAATGATCGAAGACCAAAGAAGTAAAGTTGGTAGGTTATGTAAGGCGAAGAATACATGATGATACAAGAAGTAAAGGTGGTAAGTTATGTAAGGCGAATACACGAGGACACAAGAATTCATGGATGTAAAAGTTTTGAAATACAAAGCTTGGTGTATTAAACAATAGAGCTGAGTAAACTGTAACAGATCTCTGAAAGAGTTCAGACGGAGGAAGATTAGCTATCTTGATTGACATTCTCCAAAAATACAAGAGGTATTGCTGGTGTTGATGAAGATGATGATGAAGATCAAAATAATGATGAGAAAAAGATTAATACCTTGGCAGCGTTTCTCTCTCTCCCCAATTCCCCCTTTCCCCCCCAGCCTGACATGATCGCACCACAAGTTAACCTCTAAATAATAAAGACGAAGTATCAACGGCTGTCAGCTAGTTTGGCCTGAGCAGCGCTGGAGAGCTAAGAGACGAGCTTCCTGTCCAGTTTGGGCGTTTGCAGAGCCCTAAACGGAACTCATTTTAGCGTGTATTTCCAAACAGCAAATTAACAATTGTTTATATTGATGTTTTCAGTGCGTTCATTGAAAAAATGAAGAAGAGGAAAGTAATGTAAAATAAAGGAGACAAAGAAATATAAATACGTTTGAGACATCGGAATATTTTGAACGGAAATCCCATAAGTATAACGGCACAGAATATCTCGTTCTCTTTTTTTATTCCTTCTCTTTCGCCCGCTCTCTTGCTATCTCCCTATATCTCACATACAATGGCATTTTACTGTCGTTGGCGTCGTGAAGGCAAAATGGCAAAACACCGTCATGGCAGGGGTTCTTCATTTTTCTTGTGCCACGCACCCCTTAGATTGTCCAGTTAAGGCTACGGACCCCTTTGATTGTCCGTTGAAGGATACGAGCCCCTTTTAAGAAAAAAAATGTTCATAGATGCATTATGAAAATTATTGCATACAAATAATACATTTTATTACCAACAAAAAAATCGTTCTGCTTACATATACTCATATTGAAATACAAAACAATCCTTTAAAAGAATATATTTATGTAAATGCAAAAATCGTATGATAATTTTCCGAGAAAAATGTTGCTGAAAATACGGACTCCCAAGAATCCATTCACGGACCCCTGAGGGGGCCAGTGAACCACAAGTTAAGAAACCCTGGTCTACGATGTTGGCTTTAGAAAAGCTTGTGAAGTAATGAGAGTATAATCAATATCTAAAAGACGTTTTGTCTCGCGGACGCGAAGCTGAAGGAAATATCCGATGATTCACAAGTTGGAAATTATATGGCATTAATGTCTTTGTTCATCATTTCGGGCAATTGGTGACTTCTGGATCTTGTTCTTCAAAGCAATGATTACTTATCTAATTCATGTCCTTTCACTGCAGACACTTCTCGTCATACATCAGTTGTTGATGTTAAGATACTTAATTTACATGGACAGATAACTACAATGCTACTATCCGGCGAATAAAGACGTAGTCCTTAAATCACACACTGTTGTCTGGTATGCTTCTTATCAGAAGCTTTTTTGTGACTCGGATAAGAACCTGAAACATATGCACAGGTTATGGTATCAGTTTCCTACCACCAAGACGATCCTCCCATGATGACGGGCCACTGTTGATCAGAATCCTCATTTAGACAACATAGTCTATGATGCTGTGGTCATATCAATCAACGACGTACACAATAAAATCAGTAAAATACATCGGTAGACTATAGATATCATTTACACATTTTTTTTTTCTTAATTCTGTCTTGATCACTCCCCTTTGGTCCTAAGTTATACCAAAAGTGGTTTTCCTTCAAAGATATTACATCAACGAAATTTTAAATTGAACGAAGGAAACCAGGGACGCAAAGAAGCAATGGAAGGAGAAGAAGAGGAGGAAGAAGAAGACGAGCTCGATGGCATCCAACAATTAAAAGCTAAGCCCTGAAAAGGACTGTAAGCTCTTATAGCTAGTGTTATGTAGCCCTGACAAGAACTTCTTGCTGCGTCATGCTGTGCAGGATTGTTCAGGTTATATTCAGTTTGGAAACCAATTTCAGTCATCAGCACAGGGTTTAGAGTACCAAGATATCAGCAGGTAATTCAAAGTCAATACTAACATAAATGTTAAATATTACAGCAATTTACATAACACCAAACTGCTTGAAACTCAACGTTTAATGCAAGTTTAACAGACACAGTATTACGAATCTGAGCTTATCCTTTATGCAAGTCTGCTCACAAGTAGGTTAGTGTTGCTTTTCTCAGCTGTGGCTTCGACAAGCGCGTGTCAGTCAGCCGGACGTCTTTTCAGCTAAGAAGTTTTGTGAGTCCAGAAATAAATCTGAGCAGGCTTATTTATATACCCGACCTAGATCTAACCCTATCCTTCTCGGAGGTCCGTGCCTGAGTTCACTTTTTACTTGTAACTTTCATGGGATTTCAGTGCTGTTGTGCGATTTTTTTACATTACAATCATGATTTCCTCGTCAATTATTAAAAATAATGATTTCCCACTGCCATATTTACATGTATTTGTAGGTTCTGTTTCGATCACAAAATGAATTTTTCCGTTCAGCCATTAATCATAAAATTAAAGCAGAATTTTTGGTGTGCGATTCATAATTTATCATAAAGACACTAGTTTACGTGGCAGTTCCAGAGTGTCTTTGCCCGTGTCATGACATATACGATGAGGAGATTGAACTTAAACTTGCCATTATGATGCTTGCCAAATCTTTCTTGAAATATATGTCAGAATGCATCGGAAATAGTGATTGTTTATAGGATGTTTGAAGAGGCAGAATTGATCACTTATTATGTTTTTGTTGTAGTCTTACTTGCTGTTTATGCCAGTTGCTTTCTTAATCGTTGTGTTGTTGTTGTTTGTTTTTTGGCTGGGCTTCTGGATGTCTTTTGTATATATTACTTAGCTAAGATTGTGTATTTTTACTGTCTTTTTCGACACCAGTGCTGGTTGTAGTTGATCATTTACGTGCATGTGGGTGCGTGCTTGCATGTTACAATAATGTCATGATCGAGCCAAACCCCCCCCCCCCCCTTCCCCCCCCCCCCCCCCCCAACACTGTTTATCATACCAGAAAGGTAAAGGGGAAAAATACGTGGGCCGTGGGGTCTGTTTCTGACGGTCACATTAACGAAAGCTGTATAACTTCTGATTGTGTATATCACGGCTGTTTGCAAGCGATACTTTAGTTTTTTGTTTTTTTTTCCCCTGACCGCGCTATTTATAGCTATCGTGACAGAGGTCACGCGGTCAACTTCCTAACGGGAAAAAAATGTGGCGGTGTTTACTTTTGATAGGGCTTAATTAATGCTTTTAGGCTATTTATTATTTTAAATACCGGCTTTAATTTTGCGTAAAGCTAGACTAGAAATGTTAGAGTAAATTTTAGAACAAGAACAAACATGTTATCGCAATTAGAACAGAAGATATAATAGTCTGAAATAGTGTAAAATTTACGTTTTTTAAAATATTTTGTTATGGTTTGTTTCTAATGCAATTTACACTAAAACGATCACAATCAACATGCATAACAAATTACAGAAATCAAAAGTAGAAAACCTGCAGAAAATGGATATCATAGTTTTGTTTTGGTTTCATGCGTCAAACATTAATTATTGAAACATTAAATTGCAAGTCCACATTTATTACCTTAAAATAACACACCCAATTGTCCCCAAAACATGAGAGCTAACAATTATCTCAATCATACATCACGATGGTCATGTAAAAATGAGTATGGTCATGGGTAAAACGAAATGTTCAATTTAATAAATAAAACATACACCTATTAAATGATTTCCACACTCTGTTAATTCTGTCACTCTCACGCAGCAACTGCCATAATTTGCTCTAGTCCGAAAATTTCGCTCAATTATCATTCACACTTCCTTTTTTTAATAGGAGGAATCTGTACATTCACAGATGGAGAAATTTGTAACAAATGAGTTTCCATTATAAATTTTAATTGTGAAGTTATATTTTTAATACCGCTTGCGCGTCTTTTAATTTTGGAAATAGTGGAATGTACAAATTCTCCTCCTTGCTCTCCATGCATGCGCATTCCAAAGCCACGAATTCTGATCCAGTCTGCGCATTGTTTTTCTAATATGTGCTGTTTATGAATTGTCTTACTGGGAAATAGCTTTCTGAACAAAGACATATATGTCTCTATTGATGCTGTTATTGATGATATTGATTCTTTACTAATTGGTTTACTGTGTGATATTTTGTTGTGTACTTTCTCAAATGCTTCGTTCAGTGAGTTGAATTGTTCTTGGGCAATAAAAGCTATGTCAGTTATATCTTGTTTGTCTGTAATTTTCAGTGTTTGTGTAATGATTGCTTTTGTAAGATTTTTATAAACTTTTTGTGTGAGATATCTGTGGCAGTGATTCCCTATGGATGCTCTGCTATGATAAGCCTGTGGTATGATTTTGTGTTGGGCTAGTACCTTGTCCAAGTGTGAGCAAACTGGGCCGGATCTAGCACACAGATCTTGAAACTGAAGTTTGGTCAACGCATCTTGTGCATTTTCAAGTTTAACTTTAAAACTATCTGTCTCCTCCTTATCCTCACAAAGTTCAATACCTGCCTGAAATGGACATAACAAACAGTGTCAGACATTGTGCTAACATATGCACAGGACAATTTACCTCAATACCACTCACAGTCAGTTCACTGTGACTACACTTTCCTTATAAATCCTGTTAGATCCAGTTGTCCATGATCCGCCTTCGTACAATGATTTAGTCTAGTATAAAGCACTAAGTAATACCTTAATCAATTCCTTAAAACAATTCCTGTCATCCTTCCTATGTTCCTGGTAAATGTGTCGTTCCTTTAAGAAATATTCCTTCAAACACTTGGTCAAACTTACAGACGTACTTTGGCCATGATTCTCAATTATTCCACACATTTTACAAGGCTGGCTTTCGTCTCCAAGAGTTTACACATGCTACGCACTTCCTAACGCACAAGTGGATTAATCACAGGAAAATTACATAATTATATATATATATATATATATATATATATATATATATATATATATATATATATATATATATATATATATATATATACTTACCCTCAGGCAATACATACAAGCTGTAACAGGCTGTTAATAGGCATCTAGGTCTGCCAGGCAGATGCGGGTAGCAAAGCTACAAGACGTTTACACTTTTACCGCTTTCTTCTGTTCAGCTGTATTTTTAAATGTTGTGGCCTCAATTCCTTCGGGGCAGTAAGCAATTTGCCTTGCTTGTCCTTTATAAATTTGAGAGGGCATTGTTTTTCTTTCCTCATGTTCTTTAGGGTCTTATAGAACAATTTCTGGTTTTCTTGTGCATCTTTTTCTAGCTTTTCTCCAAATTCTTCCCAGGACTTCTGTTTTGCTGCTAGCCCTTTTGTTCTTTGCTTCTGTTCTGAGTGTCACATATTCTCTATATTTTTCCATTTGTCCTGTTGTGTTTTTAGCTCCTAAGTATTGTTTCCATGCCATTTTCTTCTCTCTTATTTTCTCTTTGACTTCCTCTGTCCACCAAGGTGTCCTCTTTCTTTGGTTCCCAAGTCGGACTTCACCGCATGCTTCTGCAGCAGCTGTCTTTATGATATCCTTGAATTTATTCCAGAGGGTTTCCAAGTCATCAGGTCGTTCTTCTGTGTTGCTCACTGCTGTAGCAATAAGCCCCTGATATCTGGTCTTAATTTCTGGCTCTCTCAGCTTGTAGGTCCTAATGCTCGTTTCTCCTGCTCGTTTACTTGGTTTCTTGCGTGATGTTGGGCAGTTCCTAGGCTGAGCAACTCTTTCAGTTGTTCGTTTGATTGTTAGCAGGTAGTGATCACTTCCAATCTCTGGCCCCCTCCAGACTCTTGCATCTCGGACATATCTGAATGAGCTTCTCCGAACAATGGCATAGTCGATCACTGACTTCTCATTCTTGGTTGGTTCACATCTAGTGTATGCATGTATGCGCTTATGGGGGAACTTTGTGTTTGTAATGATCAGATTCTGCTCACTGCAGAAGGAAGTAATGGAAAGATGGAAAGAATATTTCTCAGAACTCCTGGATGGTGAGCATGGTGAAGCATCAGAAATGATAACCACTAGCACAGAAGAGAAAACCAATGATGGTGAAGATGACATAAAGATGGAAGAACTGAGGGCAGCACTAGAGAAAATCAAGATGGGCAAAGCAGCAGGGCATGATGGTATAACACCAGAAATGGTTAAGTACATGGGAGCATCAGGCGACCTATTACTCTTAAAGGTCCTACAGGCAGCATGGTGCAACAAGACCATACCAAAGGATTGGGAGATTGCCATCATAACACCAATTTTCAAAAAGGGTGACAATCGACAATGTGGAAACCATAGAGGCATATCCCTTCTCAGTGTCCCTGGTAAAATCTACTCTAGAATCCTAGAGCAGAGACTCCGACGCCTAGCTGAGCCACAATTGGATGAGGTCCAGTGCGGATTCCGAGCAAACCGAAGTACTCAAGACCTAATCTTCACACTCAGACAGCTGAGTGAAAAGGCCCTTGAGTATAAGAGTGAGATCCATCTTTGTTTCATAGATCTGGAAAAGGCGTTTGACAGGGTCCCCGGAGCAAACTTTGGGACTGTTTGGCAAGGAAGAATATTCCAGCACCTCTGATTCATGCTATACAGAGCTTCTACAAGTCTTGCAGAAATTATGTGAGGACAGCAAACCATAAGTCAGAAGAGTTCAGGACCACCACTGGTGTAAGGACAAGGTGATATCCTATCACCTTACCTCTTCATACTCCTTATGGACGATGTCATCAAGGCATGTAAGGAGAGAACAAGAAAGTATTCAGTGGGGTACTGGAAGATGAGACAGGTCTATATTTCGGAGCTGGCATTTGCTGATGATGTTGCCCTGATTGCTAAATCAGAGGCACATCTCCAATCCAACCTGCAAGTCTGGAAGGAAGAGCTGGGAAGAGAGGGATGGTCATAAGCAGCTCTAAAACAAAATCCATGGTTATATCACGAGAAGAAAGAAAACATCAGATTAAGTTGGGAGAACAGGTCCTGGAGCAGGTCGACCACTTTAAATATCTCGGAGCTATTATAGACCGAAAGGGAGGCATCAAAGAAGAGTTGGCCACTCGAAAAGCAGCGGCTGGGAGACTTTTTCAGGCCATAAATCGTGGATTCCTCAGCAAGAAAGAGGTTGGTAAGAAAACGAAGATGGCTGTATACCGCTCCACTTATGTCCCAGTCTTGACATATGGATGCGAGTCGTGGGCAATGACTACAACCCACAAAAGCCAGATCCAAACTTCAGAAATGAGGTATCTGAGGAAAGTGGTTGAAGTAACAAGAAGAGACATGGTCCGCAACCAGACGATCCGTCAAGGCCTAAAATCCCATCCGCTGCAGACCCAAATAGAACAGTCCCAACTAAGATGGTTTGGCCATGTCTGCAGATTGGGAGAAGATCGGCTACCATGACAAGCATGGGAAACAAAGAGCCAGGGATCCAGACCTCCAGGACGACCCAGAGTCCGCTGGGAGGACAACATTAGACAATCTTTGAAGGACCGAGGACTAGAATGGAACCAGGCCAGGAAGAAGACAGCTGATAGAATGGTCTGGCGCTCTCTCTTCCAAACCTCTACACCTCACGGTAGAAGGGGAACGACTAAGTAAGTAAGTAAGTGGCCTCAATTTAGCCAAGGGCAAGGTCTTATATACTAGCACATCCGCCGTATCAGATGGCATGGGGCAAAAAGGGTGTTAGAAATCTCAAAATGAGGCATAATTTTGCCTTCTGTTCAATTAGCAAAATTTTTAATATTCATTATCTTTCTTATTTATGGGGCGATTTTGGTCATTTAAAGCTTGAATTATTCTATGAATTATTCTGTATAGATCTATCCACTAATTGGTTAGTTTGCAAAATGCATTTTAATACATGCATGCTTTAACTAGCTAAATTGGGACTAACCTGATGTAACGAAGCCCTTTCCCTCAATACTTCTATCTTACTAAAATACTGTTCGAGAAAGTTTTTACACCTACCTCTAGCGTAACATTCCCGTTGTTGAATTATATAATCCTTTCCGGTGATACTTCTTTATTCTCTCTAAAATTAAATGGCATTGTACCATCGGTTACACAAAATAGGCCTCTATGTTCAAGCCTAGTACGTTTTACAATACACACCAAGAATGACGCGTTTTCATTGGTTAGTGTATCAGAGAGTTCTCAACATATGGCGTGCGGTATGGTCAGATTTACTCCGAAGTATACAGAAAACCGTGTTGTGAGACATACTAAATCACGACAACCAGCAGACAAGTTGAGATAAGATTTGCAATAAAACTTTACTAATACTCTTTATTTATACCTAGCAGATGCCTTACCAACTTTGGGACTGTTTGGCAAGGATGAACATTCCAGCACCTCTGATTCATGCTATACAGAGCTTCTACAAGTCTTGCAGAAATTATGTGAGGACAGCAAACTATAAGTCAGAAGAGTTCAGGACCACCACTGGTGTAAGACAAGGCGATATCCTGTCACCTTATCTTTTCATACTCCTCATGGACGATGTCATCAAGGCATGTAAGGAGAGAACAAGAAAGTATTCAGTGGGGTACTGGAAGATGAGACAGGTCTGTATTTCAGAGCTAGCATTTGCTGATGATGTTGTCCTGATTGCTAAATCAGAGACACATCTCCAATCCAACCTGCAAGTCTGGAAGGAAGAGCTGGAGAAGAGAGGGATGGTCATAAGCAGCTCTAAAACAAAATCCATGGTGATATCACGAGAAGAAAGAAAACATCAGATTAAGTTGGGAGAACAGGTCCTGGGGCAGGTCGACCACTTTAAATATCTCGGAGCTATTATAGACCGAAAGGGGGGCATCAAAGAAGAGTTGGCCACTCGAAAAGCAGCGGCTGGGAGACTTTATCAGGCCATAAATCGAGGATTCCTCAGCAAGAAAGAGGTTGGTAAGAAAACAAAGATGGCTGTATACCGCTCCACCTATGTCCCAGTCTTGACATATGGATGCGAGTCATGGGCAATGACTACAACCCACAAAAGCCAGATCCAAACCTCAGAAATGAGATATCTGAGGAAGGTGGTTGAAGTAACAAGAAGAGACATGGTCCGCAACCAGACGATACGTCAAGGCCTAAAATCCCACCCGCTGCAGACCCATCTAATCATGAAAAAATAAATATGAAGATCACTGAAAATCAGATGTGAAAATTGACAACATTAAACGAAATATGACTCTTTTAAAAGCTTTCATAAAGATTCGTGTTTTTTTTTAAATGTGCTCTTGTAACGTAATTCAAAACAGCTACTTATCTACAACAACTTTAACTCGATTACAATTAAACTTATTATGGACGAAAAAAATATGCTTCTGTCGTTGCCCGCACCACGATTAAGTACGTTCTGGCCCAAGAGAAGGTTTATTTCACAATGCGAGCAGATGACGTTATAACTTATTTGACTTTTTATATTAAGGTAAAAAAATAGCTTTTAATGCTCTTTTTGTAATACTAGTTACTAAATAAGCAATATACATATTTTTAACAGATTAGACGTATACTGATTTTCGCTGGTCAGATCTATGTTTCGAAGGAATGTCATCTATCGAGTTTTACTTTATTAATACTCTTTATTTACACACTGCAAAGTAGAAAAAAAAACGCAATTATTTTGTATTATTGCCTTGGTTTTACTGGCACATCCATTTCTCAATACATACCATACAGCATTAATTATATTTATATACGGCTTCCGATTCTTTTTTTTTACCTTTAAAATGTTGTCATTCTTACCCAAGTTCAATGCTTCCTACCTAGCAGGTAAGGTTCTCTGTACAGTGTCCAGTACCGTCATGTAGGAGGCACTGTGCAGTGTTCCCTACCGTTAAGTGGGTCCTGCCTGCAACACCGGCACTGTTTCTTAGCGTCGAATCTGCCACCTATCAATCGTCGTTATATTTACATCAGTCACTTCTTTAGCATTTGAACTCTCTACGGGGCATAGGTCATCATCAGCAAGTACCCGCTATGATCTACTACTTGGAAGTTCTGTTCAAAATATATCCGTGTGTTTATTATATTTATGTTTGTCACCAGTTGTTTTCTTCATGCATTTTGAGGGGTTTTTTTTTTCTACCCTATTGTCGTAAGAAGAAGGACAGCGCTAATGACTTCTTCAGAATAAGCCAATTCTACCTTCAAGGTCTTTCTTCAACTGTTTGGTTGTGTCCATCAGTTCCAGGTCAAATTTTTAATCATATCATTTTAATATTCTACACAACCCCATTTATAGAAATACATAATTCTTTGTTATCTTGTTGTTGTCCTTCAGTGCTTCAGAAGTAGCAGAAGCTTGACACTAGAGTTGAACATTCTTATGTTTGTGTTGGACTCAAAAGTTGAACATTCTTATGTTTGGTGTTGGACTCAATAGTTGAGGTTATGCCAGGCTCCTGTTAAGTGTGATCTTGCGAGGTTCCTTTTAAATAAATAGTAGTTGTATCGACAAGCATATACTTGTATTGGTGCGCGAGGCCCCTAAAATTGCGAGGCACCTATGAGCGTGAGGCTTTTAAACGCACGAGGCTCAAGGAAGAATGCCTTAATCCGCCACTGGCTGGATTAGTTCTCCTTTGATTTCCATATTTTCCCCAGTGCAGTGACAGCTGTTCTGTCATTCTGCATCCTTCGTACGATATCATAGTCCAATCAAGGACCTTTGTGTTTGTTTCTGCCTGGATATAATTCCACATCTTGTATAGGGGTATCTTTCTGAATACGTTCAGGCTGTTTTTTTTTTTTTTTTTGTGCAGCATTTATAATCGCGTGATCTGTGTCTTTCCTCTACGCCAGGGTTTCTTAACCTTTTTGTGCCATGAACACCTTTGATTGTCCGATGAAGGCTATGGGCCTGTTTGATTGTCCGATTAAGGCTATGGGCCCGTTTGATTTTCCGATGAAGGCCATGGGCTCCTTCTTGAAAAAAATATACATAAAAGCATAATTAAGAATTTTACATTTTAAATTGTACGTTATGTACACGGAGCTATAGAATCCAGTTATGTATCCCCAAAGAGTCCGGGGACACAGGTTAAGAAACCCTGCTCTAAAGATTACCAGATCAAGTTTTCTGGGATTTCTCATTTGGCGTTGTCATTTTATCCGGTACTTGGTTTCGATTATCGAGTAACAAAGGCAAGCCCATCACAAAGTCCAAATCGTCAACCTGTGGCATCAAAATGTCTGGTTATTGATAATAATTATCATCGTTGCTTTCTTCATTTTCGCTCCCTATGGGAGCTGACCTGCAGCTGGACCCCTTCCGTGAGACCTGCACAAAACAGTCACATGTTCTTGCAGAGGTGTAGCAGTTTGTTTTATATAATAAGGTTGCCAGCCCCGTGCACACCCTCATATTACTCGCTTTATACGACATGCCTGATTGAGCTTCCGTCATGTTCTTTCTTTGTCTCCTAAGAAACCCCTGGCAACTTCACGGGGCGAAGGTTTGCTATAATAATAATAATAATACTCGTTCCTCTTCTACCCAGGGGTGTAGAGGTGTGCCAGAGAGAACGCCATACTATCCTATCGGCTGTTGTCCTCCTGACCTGCCTCCAGTCAAGTCTATGGTCCTTTATAGATTGTCTGGTGTTGCCCTCCCAGTGAACTCTGGGTCATCTTGGGGGTCTGGATCCCTGGCTCTTGGCAGACATGACCAAACCCTCGTAATTGGGACTGTTCAACTTGGGTCTGCAGGGGCTGGGTTTTGAAGCCATGACACATAGTCTGGTTGCGTACCATGTATCGTCTTATTTCAACCACCTTTCTCAGATATCTCAATTCTGAGGTTTGGCGTTTGCTTATTAGTAATAGTAATAATAATAATTCGTTAATTTCGAATTTTTCTTATTTGACCTGACTGTGTTGGTCTCATTCATCATTTATCCATTACTCTCCCCAAGGAGTATAGGCCTTCAGCAAGTCCACTTGTCCAGTGCCGTCAGCTTAAGGTCTTTCTGTATCTTCTTGATCCATTTCATTGGAGTCATCAGTTCTCTTCTTCCAGTGTTATTCAGTCTCCCACTGCCTCTCTTACCCTGGGTATTCCAGAACAAGGACTTGTCATGCTTGGTAAGGTTTAATTAGCCTCAAGTTTCTGCAGGACGAGGTAGCCAGCCCTTGCCCAACCTTCCTTAGTCGCCTTTTACGACATGCTTGGTGTGTATTAGTGTTACTGTTCTTTGCTCCCCCTTTATGGCCCCGGTATCACAGCTGTTGATCTCCCTTCATCTTATTCTTCTTTGTCTTATTCCTTTTTCCTGTTTCTTCATTATCTCTGTCTGTCGTCTGCTTTATTTGACTATCTACGGCTGTTACCTCCTGTGGTATTTCTTCATCTTCCTGTACTACTTTCTTGTTTGTTTGTTTGTTTTTTTTTTTGTTGGTTGTGTGTGGTCTTGATCACAATTCATCTGGCTATTCTATTTCCGTTGTTAAAAATTGTGCCGGGGTCTATCTGCTAGAAAACCAACATATGTACTTATCTTCTGCACTTTACCTTATATACGTTATATGAAAAAAAAAAACAGTTTGTTGTTTTTAATTAAACATATTTTTATGGATTTATTTATGTATTTATTTTTGTGCGAGAGGCATTGTCTTGGCCAGCGTCGTGTTAGTTTGTTAAAGACCGCATTAATTTAGTACGGTCTACACGTCTTCCACTGGGACGTCTGTTTCCTTGCCCAGCTGGAAGATCTATTGTTGACGGCCGGGAATGGTAGCTGATTAGGCTGTATTCTGACGAAGTGCCAAAACCATTATTGTTATGCCGGTCTATATAACACGTTGTTGCCGCCAAATTCTTTGTTTTTCATTTTTCTGTGTCTTTTATTCCTTATGATAATGATTGTTTGAGGCGTGTCTTTGATCTCCTGTTCATTTAAGTGAAACCCGATCGATATCATTAGCCTACTCTATAATTTTTTGTGTTGTTTTTGTTATTTGTGGCTAATTGGAATTTGTTCTTGCTGTTCATTCTGTGAAATTCTTAATTCTCCAGAGCGATATTAAAGACGGCTAACTTAAGTTGTACACCTGGTGTGAGAGCACCATAGTCGCGTTTCATATTTTTTTTGCGCTCAAAATCTCTAAGGTTTTTTTTTTAAGTTAGGGAAATAATAAACTGCAAGTATAGACTGTGTTTCGTATTTGAAGGGGCCAGCGTCATAAGGGGAGGACGATGTGCAGATTAAATCGTGGTGCAGCTACTCAACGAGCTGTATGCCAGGTTCGACACCTTGGCCACCGAGAACCACTGCCTGCGGATCAAACTTCTAGGAGATTGTTACTACTGCGTTAGTGGCATGCCAGAACCCAGACGAGCCCATGCGCACTGTGCGGTGGAGATGGGTTTGGATATGGTGGAAACAACCAGGTCAGCGAGTCTTCTGTGTTAAACGCAGCTCTAGTAATGACCAGCTTTTTGTTCAAGGTTTTTTAAACTTCTCAAAGTATATTTTATTCGAAGATGAATTTCACTCGACAAAAGTGACGGTACCGAAGAAAAAGGACCTATCGTCATAAAACAAAGTAAAAGAGGAAAAAATACAATGTTTATTGGATCAACTTTTATTATTGTTAAATAAATTCACTAAAACCAGAAAATAAATGATCATACATGCAGAAGCTTAGAACAGAAGTGGATGACCAGTTATCATTAATCAATAATTCGTCATATATTTCACAAATGTATAAGGTCTTAATGAAATTCTCGAACTTTGTATTTAGGTTAAACGTGACTACCTGCCAGAACGAGGACAAATTAATATTTAATAAAAAGAAAACGAATATACTTTCCATGCCGACCTGTTTCCTAATTCTGATAACAGCATACAAAATGCTGCCATGTCTCCAACAGTCACAAACCGTTGCAGCGTAAGGGTTAGCTACATGTTACAGCGACTCTCGGACCCAAGAGAAAGCTTCAACAGTGCTAAAGAAATCCTTTAGGGGCAAGATGTGATGGGGAAAACAATTCGTCTCGAAAGACAGTGAAAACTCCTCAGCCCGTCACTTCACGGCACAGTAAACAAAAATAATACAATTATCATTGTCCTCTAGTAGTGTAATAATAATAATATACTACTGGACAAAAGTTAAGGGCCGCCATTCAGTTTAGACAAGGTTTATATAATTCTTCCTGAGCAGGGTCGATTTTCCAAATGTCCAGTAGCTTGAAATCTCTCAAGAAGTCTCTGAATGGTAGAGTGGGACACTGCTAAACGTCTTGCAACATGACGAACAGATTGACCATCCTGAATCCATGCCATGGCTCGACCACGGTCTACAGTGCTGAGACTTCTCCTTGGTGGCATGGCTAATGCAGTGATCATTTCGACCACTTGTCATACTGATTTATTGCATACCAACAGTGAACACTCTTTACCGATGATCATTTTCCACGTGCATTCAAATTCAACTCACTTTTTCACCTTTTTAACTAGTGGGGCGTGTTGCAAAAACCACGAGTTTTTTAAGCAATAATGGCAATTTTCACGTGCGGGTTAAAGTGACCCAGTTTTTGGACATTAAAAAAAAATTAACCTAGTGCACACAGAAATGTATACACATTTCTCTGAGCTCAGTTTTAATGACATTTTCACTTGTCTTTACAGTTTGCCAATCAATTATATAAACCTTGTCTAAACTGAATGGCGGCCCTTAACTTTTGTCCAGTAGTATAGTTGCCCGTCGCAAGCGAAGAAGGCGACAGCTTCAGACTTGAGTTGTGACACATCTGTGCCATGATCTCATGTGGCTAATTAGTCCTATTTTGGCCCTACAGGCCCTGCCACATACGGGGCACACATAGTAGTGTACGGTCATGGACAATGTCATTGTCCTCTTGTAAATACGGTGATGAACAGTATCATTGTTCTCTAGTAGTTACGGTGATGAACATTATCATTGTTCTCTAGTATCGTACAGTCATGCACAATGTCATTGTCTTCTAGTAGTTACGGTGATGAACATTATCATTGTTCTCTAGTAGTTACGGTGATGAACATTATCATTGTTCTCTAGTAGTTACGGTGATGAACATTATCATTGTTCTCTAGTAGTTACGGTGATGAACATTATCATTGTTCTCTAGTAGTTACTGTTATGAACATTATCATTGTTCGCTAGTAGTTACGGTGATGAACATTATCATTGTTCTCTAGTATCGTACAGTCATGCACAATGTCATTGTCCTCTTGTAGTTACGGTGATGAACATTATCATAGTTCTCTAGTAGTTACGGTGATGAACATTATCATTGTCCTCTAGTAGTTACGGTGATGAACATTATCATTGTTCTCTAGTATCGTACAGTCATGCACAATGTCATTGTCCTCTTGTAGTTACGGTGATGAACAGTATCATTGTTCTCTAGTAGTTACGGTGATGAACATTATCATTGTTCTCTAGTAGTTACGGTGATGAACATTATCATTGTTCTCTAGTAGTTACGGTGATGAACATTATCATTGTTCTCTAGTAGTTACGGTGATGAACATTATCATTGTTCTCTATTAGTTACGGTGATGAACATTATCATTGTTCTCTAGTAGTTACGGTGATGAACATTATCATTGTTCTCTAGTAGTTACGGTGATGAACATTATCATTGTTCTCTAGTAGTTACGGTGATGAACATTATCATTGTTCTCTAGTAGTTACGGTGATGAACATTATCATTGTTCTCTAGTAGTTACGGTGATGAACATTATCATTGTTCTCTAGTAGTTACGGTTATGAACATTATCATTGTTCTCTAGTAGTTGCGGTGATGAACATTATCATTGTTCTTTAGTATCGTACAGTCATGCACAATGTCATTGTCCTCTTGTAGTTACGGTGATGAACATTATCATAGTTCTCTAGTAGTTACGGTGATGAACATTATCATTGTCCTCTAGTAGTTACGGTGATGAACATTATCATTGTTCTCTAGTATCGTACAGTCATGCACAATGTCATTGTCCTCTTGTAGTTACGGTGATGAACAGTATCATTGTTCTCTAGTAGTTACGGTGATGAACATTATCATTGTTCTCTAGTAGTTACGGTGATGAACATTATCATTGTTCTCTAGTAGTTACGGTGATGAACATTATCATTGTTCTCTAGTAGTTACAGTGATGAACATTATCATTGTTCTCTAGTAGTTACGGTTATGAACATTATCATTGTTCGCTAGTAGTTACGGTGATGAACATTATCATTGTTCTCTAGTATTGTACAGTCATGCACAATGTCATTGTCCTCTTGTAGTTACGGTGATGAACATTATCATAGTTCTCTAGTAGTTACGGTGATGAACATTATCATTGTCCTCTAGTAGTTACGGTGATGAACATTATCATTGTTCTCTAGTATCGTACAGTCATGCACAATGTCATTGTCCTCTTGTAGTTACGGTGATGAACAGTATCATTGTTCTCTAGTAGTTACGGTGATGAACATTATCATTGTTCTCTAGTAGTTACGGTGATGAACATTATCATTGTTCTCTAGTAGTTACGGTGATGAACATTATCATTGTTCTCTAGTAGTTACGGTGATGAACATTATCATTGTTCTCTATTAGTTACGGTGATGAACATTATCATTGTTCTCTAGTAGTTACGGTGATGAACATTATCATTGTTCTCTAGTAGTTACGGTGATGAACATTATCATTGTTCTCTAGTAGTTACGGTGATGAACATTATCATTGTTCTCTAGTAGTTACGGTGATGAACATTATCATTGTTCTCTAGTAGTTACGGTTATGAACATTATCATTGTTCTCTAGTAGTTACGGTGATGAACATTATCATTGTTCTCTAGTATCGTACAGTCATGCACAATGTCATTGTCCTCTTGTAGTTACGGTGATGAACATTATCATAGTTCTCTAGTAGTTACGGTGATGAACATTATCATTGTCCTCTAGTAGTTACGGTGATGAACATTATCATTGTTCTCTAGTATCGTACAGTCATGCACAATGTCATTGTCCTCTTGTAGTTACGGTGATGAACAGTATCATTGTTCTCTAGTAGTTACGGTGATGAACATTATCATTGTTCTCTAGTAGTTACGGTGATGAACATTATCATTGTTCTCTAGTAGTTACGGTGATGAACATTATCTTTGTTCTCTAGTAGTTACGGTGATGAACATTATCATTGTTCTCTAGTAGTTACGGTGATGAACATTATCATTGTTCTCTATTAGTTACGGTGATGCACATTATCATTGTTCTCTAGTAGTTACGGTGATGAACATTATCATTGTTCTCTAGTAGTTACGGTGATGAACATTATCATTGTTCTCTAGTAGTTACGGTGATGAACATTATCATTGTTCTCTAGTATCGTACAGTCATGCACAATGTCATTGTCTTCTAATAGTTACGGTGATGAACATTATCATTGTTCTCTAGTAGTTACGGTGATGAACATTATCATTGTTCTCTAGTAGTTACGGTGATGAACATTATCATTGTTCTCTAGTATCGTACAGTCATGCACAATGTCATTGTCCTCTTGTAGTTAGGGTGATGAACAGTATCATTGTTCTCTAGTAGTTACGGTGATGAACATTATCATTGTTCTCTGGTAGTTACGGTGATGAACATTATCATTGTTCTCTAGTAGTTACGGTGATGAACATTATCATTGTTCTCTAGTAGTTACGGTGATGAACATTATCATTGTTCTCTAGTAGTTACGGTGATGAACATTATCATTGTTCTCTTGTAGTTACGGTGATGAACATTATCATTGTTCTCTATTAGTTACGGTGATGAACATTATCATTGTTCGCTAGTAGTTACGGTGATGAACATTATCATTGTTCTCTAGTAGTTACGGTGATGAACATTATCATTGTTCTCTAGTAGTTACGGTGATGAACATTATCATTGTCCTCTTGTAGTTACGGTGATGAACATTATCATTGTTCTCTATTAGTTACGGTGATGAACATTATCATTGTTCTCTAGTAGTTACGGTGATGAACATTATCATTGTTCTCTAGTAGTTACGGTGATGAACATTATCATTGTTCTCTAGTAGTTACGGTGATGAACATTATCATTGTTCTCTAGTATCGTACAGTCATGCACAATGTCATTGTCTTCTAGTAGTTACGGTGATGAACATTATCATTGTTCTCTAGTAGTTACGGTGATGAACATTATCATTGTTCTCTAGTATCGTACTGTGATAGCGTGGGCGAGATGATGATGATGATTATATTGTGATATGTTTGATCACTCTCTTTTCTCACTCGCACCTACCCGAACAACAATAAAACTCTTGATTCTAGAGGCAGGGGCTGTATTTATTTTTACAACCCATTCAGTTACAAAGCAAACATTAAACAAATAAACCAACGAACATAACAAAACAAAACACCCAGCATGTGCCCGATTGCTAATTGTGCTCAAGGCATTTACAGCTTGGCTCTGTGTGTCTTACTTTGTCTGTTCTCTCTGGGCGGCGGATCCTAGGAAAGGTCGCTGCTGGTTCGCTATTTCTTTTATGAGCCCAGGTCGAATCACTCAATTTACTGCGCGCTGCGCGGATTAATTGCGCCACGCAAATAACACACGCGATTTTGCTTTATCAGGCACGAAAACACAGAAATATACACTATTTCTAGAGCAAAAACACAATTCTACACCACAACTTAATTTCTAGGCATTATTATGGCCTAGTCATGAATCTTCTTTATCTCGTAAGAATGTTTACATACTAGCGTGCTGCGCGCACTTCTAAAATATGGGCGACAAATGTGCCACTCACAATGAAGGGGGAAGCTGGGGTGTCTTCCCGTGAAGGGGTAAGCCGGGTGTCTTTCCGGCCCTATCACATATCTCCCTCCTGATTTTGTTGTCGTCCCGACAACATCACTCTCTCTGGCGCTTCAGTTGTAACCTCTCAGATCGTCTCGGGGCAGGACCCTCTATCGGCTGCAGGGCATACAAGCCTGGTTCGGGCATTAGACCATGCACGTCCTCCCAAGGGTCTGTCTCATCTGGCGAAGCTGGTGCCTCAGGTAGGCCTAGTGTAGCATCTACCAGATTCGGAGAATCATCTTTGTCCTCACTTCGTCTCAGTTCGTGCGCCGCAACCCTCATCTTCAGATCTTCGTTGCCTGCTGGCGTTATCACATAAGGACCACCGCTTGCTTCTGGAATTGATGATACAATGAATTCGTCGTTGGACCACACGTCTTGTATTTTGGCCCTGTCAGTGTAGTGCACTCTTTTCCGCACTCTTTCACCCACTCGCAATGGTGTGGGACCTGGAAGCTGATTACTTCTCTCCCTCCTGTCAGCGGCCATTTTCTGCATTCTCTCTGCAGCTTTTTGGTGTGCTATGTGCAACCTCTCTAGGTGACCTTGCAGCCACTCATCAGTTGTCTCCGGCTCTTCATCTGGGCGCGTGCCTATCATGAAGTCTAGAGGAAGCTTTGGTTCTCTGCCGAAAAGGAGGTAGTATGGTGAGTACCCTGTCGAAGAATGGGGGGGGGGGGGGGGGGGGGGGGGTTGTAGACCATAACACGAAAACACAGAAATATACACTATTTCTAGAGCAAAAACACAATTCTACACCACAACTTAATTTCTAGGCATTATTATGGCCTAGTCATGAATCTTCTTTATCTCGTAAGAATTTTTACATACTAGCGTGCTGCGCGCACTTCTAAAATATGGGCGATAAATGTGCCACTCACAATGAAGGGGGAAGCTGGGGTGTTTTCCGGTGAAGGGGTAAGCCGGGTGTCTTTCCGGCCCTATCACATATCTGTATTTATTTTTACAACCCATTCAGTGACAAAGCAAACATTAAACAAATAAACCAACGAACATAACAAAACAAAACACCCAGCATGTGCCCGATTGCTAATTGTGCTCAAGGCATTTACAGCTTGGCTCTGTGTGTCTTACTTTGTCTGTTCTCTCTGGGCGGCTCATCCTAGGAAAGGTCGCTGTTGTTGTTGTTGTTGTTTTCGTCTACTAGATTGCTGTAATACCCTGTTCAACCAAAACCCATTGAAGGGTTATATTGGGGTATATAGTGTGTTGGTATCTTCGCTGGTATCACTTTCCTAGTCCTGAAAAAGACTGGTCCTAAAAAGGACCGCTAGCTGGCTGTCTGGTTATCTCTTCGTTGCTTGTCTGTCGTGACTTGTTCATTTCCTGCCTTCCTATCTGTCTTGTGTCGTTTTGTTAGTTTTTGCTTTCCTAGTTTCTGTTTCTCTTGTCTTCCTGCTTTCCTGTATCTGTAGTAGTGCTTTTTCTATTATTGCTGGTAGAAGTTTTTCAAGTGTTTCTTCGATGACTTCTTCGTCTGATTGTTCGTTTGTTTTGGTCGCTCTTGTGTTTGATGTCATTTCCTCAATGGCTCTTCGCTCTGTTTCGATTCTCTTGAGGATTTTTGAGTTTTCTTCCGTCAGTTCTGTCAGCCTCTTTACATCTGCTTCTATTTGCTGCTTAATGCTTTTCATGTCTTTCATCATTTCTCTGATGTTTTGTATTTCTATTACGTCTTCATCGCTGTCCTTTTCGTCTTCGGGAGCCTGCTTGCTTCTGTTTTCGACCTGGAGTTTATTTTTCAAATGTTTGACTTCAGCGGTCAGCTGGTGTACCTGTCGTCTGTCAATCGTGCGTTGTTTTTCTGCAACATCCGCAGCCACTCTGTGTTTTGCCTCCTTGAAGGGGATGTTTTTGGAGACCGCTTCCTTCAGGATGCTCTTTGTTTCCTGGAACATCGGGCAGCCTCGGTATCTAGCCCCGTGGTTTCCGAGGCAGTTTGCACAGGTGCGGTTTGAGTTTATTGCTTTGTGGTTGGGGTCCTCCTTCGCCTTTGGGCAGTCGCGATATAGGTGGCCACCCGCACAATATCGGCAGACTGCGTCCCTCCTGCATGTTTTCTTGGTGTGTGAAAACTGCTGGCAGTTAGAGCACTGCATCACCGGAGGGATATAGGCTTCTGTCTTTTTTGTTGTTGCTTGGAGCGTCAGTCTCTCAGGTCTTGTTGATCCTTCTACCGTAACTATCATCAGATTGGTATCTTTCTTTGCCCAGGTTTTTAGCCTTTCGACCTGTGTGATTTTTAGATTTGCGTTTTCAGCCTGAAGGTGTCTGTGGACCTCGGCTTCGGAACATCTGGTATCCACCCCTCTGATGACCAACTTCTTTGTTGTTTTGTACATTTCCACCACCACTTTTATTTGGTGGGGCAACTGGACTTCTTTTGGGCTAGATTCCAGTTCGGTCATCAGTGACGTGGTTGTTGTATTGCTGTTGAGCGAAAGCACGACTCCCTTTTCGTGCCTCCGTACTTTAGAGATGCCTCTCCTGCCAGTTATTGACTCGAGGATGCAGATCACTTTGTCATCTGGTAGGGCCCTGAATGAAGCCTCACCTCCCGACATCTGCGTGATCTTAACGCACCTCTCTATCGCATCTGTGTCGCCGGCATCGTGTGGTGGTGTCTTCGGTGTTTGTCGTAGCTTTTCTGTGATAGACATGGTTTCTGCTGACGATCTTGGTTCGTGTGGTGGTGGTCCCTCGGCTTTAGGCTCTTGTTTTCTTTTCTCTTTCCTTTCCAGCGTTTGTTCTATCCCCTGTATCAGTCTCTTCACCCTCTCACGCTCAGGGTCTAGGCCGTGGACGTTTGCAGCTGTTCTTTTCTCTCTTCTTTCCAACCATCCCCTCATCTTCTCCAGCTGGTGTAGCAATCTCATCGTTTCCTCATCCTCTGGATCTTCATCATCTAGGCCAGGGACGCCTGCATCTGCCCTCTCCTCTGTCTCGCAAGGAGGCGGGCCCCTCAGCCTCTCAGTGGTGTCGACACACGTCGCAGCTAACTCCGTCGTCGTGTCTAGAGTTGGAGGAGGACCGGTCTCAGCACGAGTACTTGGGGCAGTCTTGCTCTCTGGCTGTCTGTCATTGTTGGTTGTGGTATTGTGATTACCCTGGCTGTTCTGCGCTGGTGGGCTGGTGTAGACCTTCCTCTTTTTAGCGTGTGGTTTATGTCTGGTCATTTTGACGATAACGCGATCATGTCTCGAGTAGTGGCGTCCTGAGAAGGACGTTGGTGTCTTGTGATGTCAATGAATGATTTTGTTCTGGTTGAACATATGTATGATCTGCTAAGAAAATGTCGTAAGGTCGCTGCTGGTTCGCTATTTCTTTTATAAGCCCAGGTCGAATCACTCAATTTACTGCGCGCTGCGCGGATTAATTGCGCCACGCAAATAACACACGCGATTTTGCTTTATCAGGCACGAAAACACAGAAATATACACTATTTCTAGAGCAAAAACACAGTTCTACACCACAACTTAATTTCTAGGCATTATTATGGCCTAGTCATGAATCTTCTTTATCTCGTAGGAATATTTACATACTAGCGTGCTGCGCGCACTTCTAAAATATGGGCGATAAATGTGCCACTCACAATGAAGGGGGAAGCTGGGGTGTCTTCCCGTGAAGGGGTAAGCCGGGTGTCTTTCCGGCCCTATCACAGTACAGTCATGCACAATGTCATTGTCCTCTTGTAGTTACGGTGATGAACATTATCATTGTCCTCTAGTAGTTACGGTGATGAACATTATCATTGTTCTCTAGTAGTTACGGTGATGAACATTATCATTGTTCTCTAGTAGTTACGGTGATGAACATTATCACTGTTCTCTAGTATCGTACAGTCATGCACAATGTCATTGTCTTCTAGTAGTTACGGTGATGAACATTATCATTGTTCTCTAGTAGTTACGGTGATGAACATTATCATTGTTCTCTAGTAGTTACGGTGATGAACATTATCATTGTTCTCTAGTAGTTACGGTGATGAACATTATCATTGTTCTCTAGTATCGTACAGTCATGCACAATGTCATTGTCTTCTAGTAGTTACGGTGATGAACATTATCATTGTTCTCTACTAGTTACGGTGATGAACATTATCATTGTTCTCTAGTAGTTACGGTGATGAACATTATCATTGTTCTCTAGTAGTTACGGTGATGAACATTATCATTGTTCTCTAGTATCGTACAGTCATGCACAATGTCATTGTCCTCTTGTAGTTACGGTGATGAACATTATCATTGTTCTCTAGTAGTTACGGTGATGAACATTATCACTGTTCTCTAGTATCGTACAGTCATGCACAATGTCATTGTCTTCTAGTAGTTACGGTGATGAACATTATCATTGTTCTCTACTAGTTACGGTGATGAACATTATCATTGTTCTCTAGTATCGTACAGTCATGCACAATGTCATTGTCTTCTAGTAGTTACGGTGATGAACATTATCATTGTTCTCTAGTAGTTACGGTGATGAACATTATCATTGTTCTCTAGTAGTTACGGTGATGAACATTATCATTGTTCTCTAGTATCGTACAGTCATGCACAATGTCATTGTCCTCTTGTAGTTACGGTGATGAACAGTATCATTGTTCTCTAGTAGTTAAGGTGATGAACATTATCAATGTTCTCTAGTATCGTACAGTCATGCACAATGTCATTGTCCTCTTGTAGTTACGGTGATGAACATTATCATTGTCCTCTAGTAGTTACGGTGATGAACATTATCATTGTTCTCTAGTAGTTACGGTGATGAACATTATCATTGTTCTCTAGTAGTTACGGTGATGAACATTATCACTGTTCTCTAGTATCGTACAGTCATGCACAATGTCATTGTCTTCTAGTAGTTACGGTGATGAACATTATCATTGTTCTCTACTAGTTACGGTGATGAACATTATCATTGTTCTCTAGTAGTTACGGTGATGAACATTATCATTGTTCTCTAGTAGTTACGGTGATGAACATTATCATTGTTCTCTACTATCGTACAGTCATGCACAATGTCATTGTCCTCTTGTAGTTACGGTGATGAACATTATCATTGTTCTCTAGTAGTTACGGTGATGAACATTATCATTGTTCTCTAGTAGTTACGGTGATGAACATTATCATTGTTCTCTAGTATCGTACAGTCATGCACAATGTCATTGTCCTCTTGTAGTTACGGTGATGAACAGTATCATTGTTCTCTAGTAGTTACGGTGATGAACATTATCATTGTTCTCTACTATCGTACAGTCATGCACAATGTCATTGTCCTCTATTAGTTACGGTGATGAACATTATCATTGTTCTCTAGTAGTTACGGTGATGAACATTATCATTGTTCTCTAGTAGTTACGGTGATGAACATTATCATTGTTCTCTAGTAGTTACGGTGATGAACATTATCATTATCCTCTAGTAGTTACGGTGATGAACATTATCATTGTTCTCTAGTAGATACGGTGGTGGACAGTATCATTGTTCTGTAGTAGATACGGTGGTGGACAGTATCATTGTTCTGTAGTAGATACGGTGGTAGACAGTATCATTGTTCTCTAGTAGATACGGTTGTAGACAGTATCATTGTTCTCTAGTAGATACGGTTGTAGACAGTATCATTGTTCTCTAGTAGATACGGTGGTGGACAGTATCATTGTTCTCTAGTAGATACGGTGGTGGACAGTATCATTGTCCTCTAGTATTGTACGGTAATGGACAGTATCAGTGTCCTGTAGTATTGTACGGTCATGGACAGTATTTTCAAGTTTCACAAGGTCTAATTCTTATAGCGATGGTTGTTTCACCATGCTTGAAGCAAGGCAGTTTCTGTCGTTGAATTTTCATAAACTATTGCTGTTGTTTAACTACAACTGCTGAGCTTTTCGCTCTTTTGCAGCCAATACCAAGTTGAAGACTCATTGAGATTTTCTACACTGTAGATCTTGGCTTCCTATGGCTTTTCTGCCATTCCGAAACGTGCTGAGTTGAAGTCAAGTTTCTCTAAGGGTATGCTCTGGTTCTGGGCTCTCCCAAGGATTTGTCACATCCTACACATAGCCACTTCTCAGCTCCCCCTGCCTACCAAATTACGTCTGGGGCCTTGGAGGATTTAGCCTTATAGACAGAGGTTCACTTCCACATCTATATACTATAGCATTTTGCTTAGCTGTTTGTCATATAAGGGTGACTTTAGATATGCTTCCATGCATTCATATAGTGTTAAAATATAAGGGCTGGTTGTTTACAAGATTTTAAAAAGTATTGTTATATATATATATATATATATATATATATATATATATATATATATATATATATATATATATATATATATATATATATATATATATATATATATATATATATATATATATATATATATATATATATACGAGGCGTGTTCAAATGAAACCCGACCATGCTGCGCCAAGTGGACATTCGTAGGAGGAGCATGATGACGTCACATCTGACGTAATAAGCACATACGCATGTACAAGTGTGTAAGTGTTCATTCTCCCAGTATTCATTGGTTGTGCTGCAGACCGTTAAAATAATGGCCGGTGTGATAAGGAATCCGTCCAAAAAATTCAAGTCACAGATTTCCGCCGGTAAGGTTATGCTGACCGTATTTTTTTACCATGAAGGGCTTCTATTGGTAGACTTTAAAGAGCCTGGCGTGAACATCAATGCCATCCGCTACAAAGACACACTAGACAACCTGCATACAGCCATCAAGAATAAACGACCCGGCATGCTTTCGCGTGGTGTGATTCTGTTGCACGACAATGCTCGTCCACATGTTGCGAACATTGTGCAGGAAGCGTTAGCAAGGAAAGGGTGGGAAGTTCTGCCACACCCAGCCTACAGCCTCGAACTGTCACCATGTGACTTTCATTTGTTCGGACCCTTAAAAAATCTTAAAGGGACAACGATTCGACTCCGGTGCAGACGTCAGGGCCTCGGTGACTAAATGGTTCAATAAGCAACCAAAGTCATTTTTCTCGGACGGCATCCGCCGTCTACCCAAGCAGTGGGATGCGTGTCTGAATGCCTATGGTGACTATTTCTAAAGGACCCCAGTGAGTACTTGCTTCATAACAATTGCTGTATTTAATTCTACTAATCCTGCTGATGTACCTTACATATATTTGTTATAAAGCCACTGGGACGGGTTTCATTTGAACACACCTCGTATATATATATATATATATATATATATATATATATATATATATATATATATATATATATATATATATATATATATATATATATATATATATATATATATATATATATATATATATATATATATATATATATGACTGTCTGGCAAAATGAAAGAACAATTTTGTTCATATGTACAGGCCATGAAAACTGGCCTCATGTCGCGAGCACCTGGGAAGATCGGCCTTGAATACTGGCCTTTCGTCCTTCAAGAGTTAATCTGTTGTCTTGGAATGAAAAGACCAGCGTCTCGGTTATTCAGTAGTTAATGCTTTGCCTTGGAACGAAAAGACTAGCCTCTCGTCCTCCAAGAGTTAATACGTTTCTTGGAATGAAAAGACTAGCTTCTCGCCCTTCAAGAGTTAATGCGTTGTCTTGGAACGAAAAGACTAGCCTCTCACCCTTCAAGAGTTAATACGTTTCTTGGAATAAAAAGACTAGCTTCTCACCCTTCAAGAGTTAATACGTTTCTTGGAATGAAAAGACTAGCCTCTCACCCTTCAAGAGTTAATACGTTTCTTAGAATGAAAAGACTAGCGTCTCGCCCTTCAAAAGTTAATACGTTTCTTGGAATGAAAAGACGCGTCTCACCCTTCAAGAGTTAATGCGTTGTCTTGGAGCGAAGTGAGCTATTTATTACGACGCACTTCTTGACCTTTTACATCCTTCATAAATTTTGAGAGGAAATACGGTAATAGGCGGTGATGAAAAGGACCCAAAAAAAACTAAATAAAGTAATTAAAAAAAAGAAAGAAAAAAGGAATGGACAGGCTTGTCCTCGAATCGAACTGATGAAACGGAGAACGAGCAGTTTTGATTCCAGGCCAAGCTGTTATTTTTAAATCTCCCCTCTTCTCTCTCTCTAGCTCTCGCTTTATTTCCCTCCCTCTCTCTGTCTCTTCTCCCTCTCCCAGTAATCTCTTTTGTTTTTTCCGTTTTGTTTGATTTTTTTTTTTTTTTAAATTATCGACTTTTTCTTGCCTGTAATATTTCACTGCCCCATTCTGAGTTCTGCTGGGCGTTTGATGGAAAGATCTCCTGAGAAAATTAAATTATTAAATTGAAAAATAGTTTTATTTCAGTGTGAAGGAGCGGACAAAACAACACTGAAAAATAATAATGAATAAATTGCAAGTTAGACAAATTGTACACATAAGATGGCATCACACAGATTCCTACATTCACATATATTCGTTCATTCACATGTACTTGTTTATTCATATAAACTCGTTCATTCACATATATTAGTTCATTCACATATATTTTTTCATTCACAAATATTCCTAGATTCACATGTAAACGTTTATTCACATATATTCGTTCACTCATATACCTTATAGTACGGCCTCGCACACGATTCTAAAGTTTTGAAGGTGTACTATATGAAAAATAAAAGGTCTCGAATATACCTCCAGGTAAAAACTTAACAAATTTAACACTTTTCTTTTAATGAATTCGCAAGCAAGTCTGTCAGTGTTTTGAAATTTCCCCGTCTTAGGCCATCTGAATGATTTTCTTGATGCGCTGACACTTCAAAACGTTTCTTAATTTTCAAAACAAATCTTAATTTTTTTTGGCCAAAGTCTTTTATTAGCCTCGGAAACACCCTACTTGTTCACAGCATGCACGTTATTTGTTTCTTGCGCCTTGAGTGTTGCTCTTAAATTTAAAATTCATATCGTAGCCACTTCTCATCCCTTTGTGTATTTTAGACGCCGAGGAAGCCTTCTTTTCAACATGATCACTCACTTGCAGATCTGTCGTGGGTAATTTTTTAATATCAGTAACACATCACAAACTCTGCCACCAACTAAAACTGACCTACTGAATTACCAATTCAATGACACTGAAGGGTGCAAATCCTCACTCTCTCGCTTCGTTTTGAACTTGAGTTTATTATTAGACGCGCACGGTGATCCCCGTCCGCGCCGAACGGTACAGTTTCAGCATGCTACAAAATAGACCTCTCTAGGAATCTGCTGTTTTTTCTTTCAGTGAAAAATGTTAGGCAACGCAATAATACGAATATAGATTTCAGAAGGACATAGTTAGGGGGGACAAAAACATCGCACTACATTCGGGCCAGTACGGTATTCGTTCACTCATATATTAATTCATTCTCATATATTCATTCTCTCACATATATTCCTTCCTTCACAAATATTCGTTCATTCACATACATTCGTGCTACCTGTCAGTGCCCCGTGAAGCACAAGTCTTCCTGTCTTGTGCTATCCGTTCAAGGAGCTTTCCTGCCCTATGCAATCCGTTCAAGGAAACTTCATCTTGTGCTATCCGTTCAAGGCGCTTTTCTGTCATGTGCTGTCCGTCCAATGAGCCTTCATGTCCCGTGCTGTCAGTTCAAGGAACCTTCATGTCCCGCGCTGTCCGTTCAAGGAGCTTTCCTGTCCCGTACTATCCGTTCAAGGAACCTACCTGTCCCGTGATGTCGGTTCAAGGAGCCCTTCTACGTTGTTCTATCCGTTCAAAGAGCTGCCTGTCCTGTGCTGGTCCGCTCAAGGAGCTTTCCTTTCCTGTCCTGTGCTGTCCACTCAAGATCTTCCCATATCTTCATCCCTTCATGTATCTGCCTGATTCTTTTCTCCATGTTGATTCCAGGACAGAAACTGCATTGTAACGCTGCCCGCTGATGATTGTTGATGTATACGTCTCATACATAGTCGTAACGATTTTGCCAAAGATACTAGGAAGCAAGATGAAGCTGTCAGGATTGTTTTTTATTTTGTTCTTCAGAGGATAAAGGACTGATCGATAACCCGTAACAAATATCCCGGTTTAAACTGTATCACTGTACGTAAATGCATCCATTCATCCCTAAGCGTTCAAGACTTTGCTTCAGCGAATCATCAAAGGTTGCAAATAAATATCGCCTTAGTGTGTTCTTATCGTCAAACGTTAATGCCAGCTTCTCTTGTAGGATCGATTATTTGCACGCTGGCAAATAGGATTTGGCTTCCATAAATACCGTCGCGTTTTTCTTATGATGGCTGCCTTCTGTTCTTTGTATGACACCGTGGTTCTCAGCCGAAGGTACGGTTTCCCAAGGTGTACCTCGAGAGGTTCTAGGGCTTACCTCGGGTCTTGCATCCAAAATAGATGATTTTCGTCTGTATAGTTTTTTTTTTTTTTTGCTTTTTTTTTTTGTGTGTGTAAAATGTAACACACACAAAAAAACAAATGTAAATGTACTCCCATATCAGATACTGCCGTAGGGTAGTGAAGTGTTAGAGACTTCACAATACTAGTTCAAGCTTTTTTATGAGGTGAAGGGGACCAGTTCCCTTCCTCGCTGTCTTGTGTCTTTCCTAGCTCAAGAGTGGAGTCAGGTACCCATTTACAGCTGGGTAAACACTACCAGGTTTCTAGTGAAATGTATATTGGCTAATTGAGAAGGTATTTACATTGTAAATGACATATGCATATTTATGATAATCGTGTTTCTGTTATGAGGAGAGAAGAGTAGTAGCTTCAGCAGATATTCGCAGTTATTTTATTGATCGGCTTTGACACATAATTTCAGCAAACTGCTGAAAATCTCTCGCATCTGGTCTCTCATTAGATTCACTAAGTAAGTCTCTCTTTTTTGTAATTTGTAGGCTTAATTACTTACATCTTTTAGTCAACATTTTTAAGAGTAGCAATTATAATTTGGGTTACACTATAATACAGTCCATACATAAATGCAGAAAACATTTTAAAAGAAAACAACCCTTTCTTATCGATCGGTGCTAACTATACTTTGGGAGTACCTAAGGACTTTGCCGATCTTTCAGTAGATACCTCGGCCAAGAAAAGGTTGAGAACCACTGGTGGGATGATATATGGCCATAATAGTTCCGAAAAACCAGAATTAGCGATACCCTCATGAAGACTAATAATAACAACAGGCAAGCCTTAGCATCATGTCCGGGTTTTATGAGGCGAAGAATCGGAAAACTGCACCATAGAAAATAAGTGAGGGAGGTTGTTCGCGGGGCAGTCAACCTTGTCATGGAAACTAAATTGCTAAAGAAGACCCTACTGCAACAGCGCACGAAGGACCTTTATTTAATGAGGTCATACAATGAGGACTGCTGCAAGGGTGAGCCCTTGCTACCTGCAAAGTGGTGAGAAAAAGATGAGCATTGAGAGTGGAATACACATAATTAAAATGAGGGTAGGGGTTCATGAACTTTTAAGGAGTTCTGTCACTCCCTCGTCATTCTTCGGAGCGATTATGCGCAATTGATGAAGACAGGATTATAGCCCACAGCAACAGTAGAACTGGTTGTAGTAGTCTGCACTACTATTGCACACGTTGTGACTATCAGATCTGTACGATGTCCACAAATATCATATCATCCCACCTGGATAAACTACCTGATACTCCGTGTTTGTTTCTCAATGGCTGTTGTTTATCGGTATGTGACGGGGTCTCGCTGTTCTATAGGCATTGTTCAGCGGAACCCTAGTGACTCCGCAGATCATCATCAGGGGTTCCGGGAGAATCGCGTAGAATATATAATTTTAAATACTGCACGCAATTCACTTTCTCGGGGAAAATATCAGTGTGCGGTACTTCTGACCTTTGTGTATAAGTTTTATTATGTCCGACGGACATTAAACGTGAAGAAATGCTGCTGTATGTTTAGAAAGAACCGCCAGCTTTTATATTTCTTTTTTTTTAAATTTCTTTGAGAATTCATCATATTAGCAAAAAGACAAGTAAACTAAGTATAATGCTGAAATTAAACCTTGTACCGGCTTTAAAAATAAACTTTATTTGATTTGTATATGAATTTTATTTTAATATAATATTTGAATGTAGTGTTTGTTTTCCTTTTTTTAAGTTCATAGAATAAAAAAAAAACAATGGCACACAACTTTCCTGAACACCAGCATGGCATGAAGATGAATGAGTGAAACATGAATAGGCATTATCATTCATCATCATCACTCTGCTTTGCGTTCCTGAAGTGAGCTACCACTGTAGCTGGTCCCTTTACAGCAAGCCTGCACCAAGTAGCCACAGGCTCTTGCAACAGTGGTTCCTCTGGCAATTTGTTTTACGTGATGAGGACGCCACCCCCCCTCCCCCCATGCACAACCTCATATTAGTCTCCTTGTACGGCATTGCCTGGGGGTGAAGTAGGCTTGTTCTCTTTGTTTCTTCATAGACCCCCGAGGATACACGGGACCACTAGAGCAGCGGTTCCCAACCTTTTTTCACATGCGTACCCCTTGGCAGCCCATTTCTATAAATTGTACCCCTAATATTAGCAAAATATTTGAAATTAATATAGTTGCTTTATTCTACACCTCACGGTAGAAGGGGAACGACTAAGTAAGTAAGTAAGCTTTATTCAAAATTTATAGATTATAACCAGAAATAAAGGGCCAACCACGAGATTAAAAAACAATGTAATAAAAAGGTGAACAAACAGTGCATATATTTTTACATTAAAAAAATCAGAAGTTACAATAAAAATTAACACATTTAATTTATTAATAATAATAATAAAAACGTTGTTATTGTTAAAAGTATTTTATAACACACACGTCACGTGACCATGACAAATGTTCAGTGCGATCCTTGAGCTTGTTTTGAGGCACATAGTTTTTTTAAATCAGGTTCAAGTCATGTAAGATACAGTCTCAATTATGGACCTGCATTCAGTTTACTACGGTATTTATTTTTTATAAAGGTAAAAGCTCAGTATTTGTAAATGGCAACAGAAACTTAAGCGCCTTGTCGGTCAGCTGTTCATATTCTCTGCTGATGTCTCCCCAAAAGTTAATAAGGAATTTTCCTTTGAATTCAGCTATTAAAGTAGTATCAGTCGAAAGTTCAATCAACTTCTCTTTTTCGTTGATTGATAATGTGGCTGCTTGGAAATATTCTTCTTCAAAGGGATTTACTATTCAGTAGTTCTCTTTTCCAGGTTTCGGAAAATACTTCTCGAAAGATGATTTTAGCCCTTTCAAGTGTTCAATTATTTTCTCGCTCATTTCCTGGGAGAGGTGCAGCTCGTTCTCAGAAAGGAAATTGTGCAGTTTCAAATACCTCAGGCTGGCCTTTTTCAATACACTACCTCCAAAAATCTAATTTTTTAATCATAGATTCAATTTTGTCTGAAACATTGAAGATCGTTACCGAGCTATTCTGAAGTGCCAAATTTAGTTTGTTTTTTTTTGTAGGAAAATATCCGATAAGTATGCAAGACTCTGAAGCCAATCACAGTCGCGTAACTTTGAAGTAAGTTGGAAAGGATGGTCTTCAAAAAAAAGTTGGACTTCATGTCTACGTTCGAACAGCCGGATAAGGCTGACAAAAACTACTGTATATAGAAACACTGTCTCACTGTCTCATGTTTGTAAAATTTGGGTCAAGAATTGACACCATTACTTCCGGGACATTAGACATTCATAGATAGTCTGGAATATCAAAAAAGTCATATTTTTGATGAAATATTCAACGGCACAACTATAATCCCATAGTCATCAAAATGAAGACTATTGTGTAAAAATTTTGAATTGTGGTCACACGAAACGCCATAGATTTTCACACACGCCAGTCCATGCAGACAGTGGCGCGGAAGAAAAACGGCGGATATTGTCTCACACAGTTCATGTTGTATAGTATAGCGTTGAATTAATTTCACAACTTTTGACTTGTCTTTTACACTGTTGACATTTGCATCTTTTTTTCGCGTACCCCTGAACGTCCTGTCGCGTACCCCCAGGGGTACGCGTACCACAGGTTGGAAACTGCTGCACTAGAGTATTAACAGCTTGTACAACGCGAGAGATAGGGCACACTTCGAGGACACATTTTGATAGCATTACCAGGCAGTCCTTGTTCTGAAATCCTCAGGGTAAGAAATATAGAGGTAGACCGAAAGACACATGGAGAAGAGAACTGGAGACGGAAATGAAAAGAACAGGGGAGACCTTGAACTGATGGCACGCGACAGGAGAGGTTGGCACACGTTTGTTGAAGACCTTTGCTCTGTGAGGCGCTTTAGGGTAGTGGGTAAATAAAAACGCCACTAGAGAGAAACATCGAATTGGAACGAGTAGACAAGTTCAGATGCACAGACAGTAAGTTCACAACCGATGGAAGATTAGACAAAGAGGTATTGTGAAGACGTTCCATGAGAAACAAAACTAACCGAATGATAAAGAAAAAGTGGACCTGACCAGAGTTGATTTACACGTTATGTTTTATATACATACAACAACTTTTCTTATTCTTCTCCACCCATCTCTGAACACACCACTTATTTCAAATGTTACACGTCTTCTACCGAAGGGAATTGATTAATTTCTCCCACAAAGATCGTCTGCTGGGCCATCTGCATTTTGGCAAGGAAGCTGGAGAGACGTGTTCATTTGTCCTCATTCTATCTAGGGACTTTGTTATATCTTATCTAGGGATTTTGTTTGTATATAAATTGCAGTATTTGTGGCACAGTTCCAGTGCTGTGTGTTCTAGACAAGCCCCTAGTTGCTCAGAGAATTGTTCATTGTAATTCTTTTACTCGTCTGTACTTCTCTTGTTATTATCATTTTTTGCTTCTGTTTAATTGTATATTCTTCGATACGTAATACAATTTTCGGCCGGCTCTTTCACGATCAATTTTTGCGTCTGTTGGTTGATTTATGCAATTACAATACGCGTGTCTTTGACTGACTCGAAAATAAGTTAACATATATTTTATTAGTGTCGCATTAAGATCATAAATTTGGCTACTTATATTGCTAAATGTGGATATTGTGTTGTCTCATTGCAATGACAATTACATTTGTAGTGAACACAGGAGAGCGCTTGCTAAAATGTTCATAGTATAGTTTGAGTATTGTATTGCGCGATGAGTTAATGCGAACTTCGGTGAAAGCTGCACTTTTAAAATTTATTTATAATATTGTAATTTGTTGCGGAGTATTACAGTTACTAAATTAGCTAGTAAGACTCTTATAATCATGATGCACGGCAGAGGGTGGTACTTTCTTCGTGCCAAGCTTGGAACAGTGCACAGATAATTATGTAAGATAAACGACGTTAAGTTACAAAACAGTTGATCTCATGAAATGAGTTCGCCATGTTCACTGATATGTTAGTCAAAGACTGGTGGCATAAATTAGCATCTGTGTCAGAAGTCTTTGCTCGCTTGAAATGTTAGGCTGTTTATGAGAATTGAGGTGAGGACTGTGTTGTGTCTAAGACAGCAGTAGGTAACCAAGGAGTGTGTGTATCTACTTTAGAAACACAGAGCTTTCTTTTACCTTGGTAAATTCCGTTGTCTGCAGAGCTATGTGGAAAATCGGTAACAATTTTCTTAGAAAACCATCAATGCCCTTTAGCTCCCCAAGGAGCAAAGGCCTTCATCAAACAATGCCAAAACCTCCTGTCACGTGCCATCAGCTCAAGTTCTTTCCTTGTCTTTCTCATCATTTTCACTTCTGTCTCGTTCTCTTCTCCGTGTGTGTTTTTTTTTTCAAATCTACCTCTGCTTCTCTTTTCCCTGGGGATTCCAGAACAAGGACTGCCTTGTAATGCTATCAACAGGTTTCCTCAGTGTATGTCCTATCCATCGCCAGCGTCTTCTTCTCATCTCTTGTTCCATTGGCACCTGTCTGGTTCTTGTCATCAGTTCCACGTTGGTAACCTTGTCAAACCATTTTAATTCTTTTCTTCTACCCTAGCGCTCATGTATGATGTAGCTTTTTTCGAATCAGCAGTTTTAAAGTGTCTCTCAACATGACTTGTCTTGACAGAAGTGACGACTTGCCTTTGCATGGTAATCTTTATCATTTCTTGTGCATTTAATAAAAAATTAATAATAAATCGTGTTCACAATGAAACTGATAGGTGTTTGTTTGTTTGTGTATATGATTGTTTGTTTGTTGTTTTTATTTGCTTTTTGTTTGCACTTATTGTGGCAAAATTTCACATACAAGCGTGACATCAAATTTTACTTACAAACACACATAGAAAACACTTGACAAAACCTGATTACTTTAACCTCGAGATGAACGACAATTTGAGTAAAACCGGGCGTGAAATGCTTTCAGTACAAAGACACCCTGAGGGCAAATTCATTCAGCCTCCTTCAAAATTCAAACAATGCAACTTTGATCTCAGCAGCACGATCTGCGTCCTGCATACCATCAACTGATCGGTTGAAACTTCAAATGAAATGATATATTGTAAAATAAAACAAGTGATATTAGCTGTAAGTGGAAATCGATGTTGTTACTGAGGTTAATTCCAGTGAGAAATGCTGTAGGGACACTATCTTTTTTTTTTAAATCCTTTTGACGCAACAATAGGTCAGTTTGGGCCAGATTTTCTTTTTTTAAATTTTTATTTTTTAGTGTTCTACCAAATACTGTCTGTTACGATGTCTTAATTTTCTGCATTTTCGTATTTATAATTTCCTACAATCAATCATCATCTTCTTTTTCATCATCGTCGTCGGCGTCATCATCATCGTGATCTCAATTAGAACTGCAACAGTTGTAATGTTTAAGACGTCCCTTTTGTCTGCATTCACAGCATCCTGTTCGCGGACATCTGCGGATTTACAGCCCTGTCGTCTACATGTACTGCGGAGGAGCTGGTGCAGCTACTCAACGAGCTGTATGCCAGGTTCGACACCTTGGCCACCGAGAACCACTGCCTGCGGATCAAACTTCTAGGAGATTGTTACTACTGCGTTAGTGGCATGCCAGAACCAAGACGAGACCATGCGCACTGTGCGGTGGAGATGGGTTTGGATATGGTGGAAGCGATTGCGTAAGTGCAGGATAGATGAATGTTTGACTTGATGAATGGATGGATAAATTGGTAGAAAAGCTGAGATTGATAGATACACATTCGCAAGAATGCATACATTAATTATGGATAAATTGATGAATAGGCAGATGCCACAGATAGACAGAAAGGCGCAAAGATATAAACAAACATTTGAACGTTCTGATGACTTGAAGATGGATAGGTCGGCTGGTGGATGCATGTATGAATAAACACATGGTGAATAGCTGAACAGACAGCCCACCAAATAGATTAACATACACATAATCAGTTATTGACTGACACGCTCACCTCATTCACTTGCTCACTCACTCACTCACTCACTCACTCACCCAAGCACTCATCCATCGGTATTACACACGCACACACACTCTCACTTGTACACGGTCCAAGCCCAAACTAGTGTATGGACATCGCTAGGATCATTCACAAAAAAGAAAGGTACTTGATCAAGCGTGTATCTCAAGAGTTCTCAAACATCTTCCGTCTCGTATACTCCTTTGGCTTTTAGTACACCTTCCGGTACCCTCTGACAGGAAATAAATTGTGCACTTTTATAACTGTCGTTCTCTCCGGCAGTATCACTTCATTTCTTCATTTTCATCACCGATCGTCCTATTATTTGGCATATTTTATGCACTTATATTTTTTGCTCTGACCACTCCCTAGACTTGTATACGTTTCGCCAGGTGAATCGTAGTAATACAAGACTAATTAGACAGGTCAGCGGATAATACTTTATCACTTAAGTCGTCTAGCCACCTTTGTTAGAGACGGTCATTGTTGACAAAGGTTGTCTCGCCCGATCGACGGGAAGAAATCCGTCTGGGAGATGTACGCGTAAACACAGGTGATAATATGTAATTGCTTTCGCTGGACCATCTCTGCATCAATATGACAGATAACCTGCCAGAGGAGACAATATGGGCGGAAGGTATTAAGCAGGAAACAAGTTTACCGATGTGTTTGTGAGTTTGTACAAATACAATCGGAAGTGTTACTGCCATATTTGAAAGAGGTCACGAGTTTAAATTTTAAAATTGATATTTTAAAACACGCGGGGGATAGTAAGGATTTAACACCCCGACCCACATAGTTCTAACGAGCTTCTTCTTCTTCATTGATCCTTAGCCGCCGATTGTCAAAGCAGTCAGTGGCCATCACGCCTAATGGCGTCTTGAAGGGCAGCAACAAATTGATTCCACTTTGCTCGGTCGGTGGCCATCCTTCGTACAGTGCCCTAACTCTGGTTCATTCTTTGCATCTCAGCCTCCACAGTCCTCCGCCAAGTTGTTTTTGGTCGGCCTCTCTTTCTCTTTCCTTCAGGGGTCCATAGCATAGCTGTTCTTGTGATGGCATCGGGGTCTCTTCGGAGGACATGGCCAACCCAACTCCAGCGTCTGCCAGCTATGATGGTGTGCATGTCCTCTTGCTTGCTCCGAGTAAGCAGGTCTTGGTTGGTGATGGTATTCGGCCAAAAGATTCGGATAATTTTTTTAGGCATGTTGTGTGAAAAGAGGACAATTTTGACATTTCCTTCTCTGTAACTCTCCAGTATTCCGCACCATAGAGAAGCACAGAAAGCACACAGCTCTGATATAATCTTAATTTTGTGCTTGTGCTGTACTGAGAGGACTTCCAGATGTTGTTTAGACTAAAAAAAGGCTGTTCTTGCTTTGTTCATTCTGTTGTTGATGTCTTTGCTTGCTCCGCCGTCTGGTGTTACTATGCATCCTAGGTATGTGAAGGTGTCTGTCTGTTCCAGTTGCTGATTCCTTACTGATATGGGCTCAGGGTTGCTCACATTGAGCGTCATGACCTCGGTCTTCTTTAGATTGATGTTCAAGCCCACCTGCTGGCTATACTTATTAAGTCTATCCGTTTTTTTCCTGGATATGTTGATGTGAATGTGCTAGTAGTGCAATGTCGTCTGCATATTCCAGATCTTCTAATGTAGAAAATGTAGTCCATCTTATTCCTCTAGGACTGCCCTCTGTTGTCTGGCGCATCACCCAGTCTATGACTGTTAAAAATAGAGTGGTTGATAAGGGGCATCCCTGTCGTACTCCTGTCTTCACCTCAAAGGTTATGTTGCTCTGCCCAACGCTACACGTAAAGTTGGCATAGAGGCTTTTTATGATTGACACTATGCAGCTTGGAATTACATAAACCCTCAGTGTTTTCCATAAACTGTCCTTATGTATACTGTCAAAAGCCTTTTGACAGTATACATAGGGACAGTCTAAAGAGAGCCGGAATAGACTTTTACTTTAATTGGCAAGTTGGTATAAAAGTACAATCTGGGATTTGAACTGAGAAATGGAAACATAATGTAGCGAAATCGGAGACACAGATCAGACTGCATCGCAACGTTAAATTAGCAACTCCCAGTAGCCAGAGATAAGAATCGGACAAAGTATTCCAGAATTAATAGTGTCAGATCAAATTATTTTGGTGTCTTTATAATTTAAAAGAGAACCCGCATTTTTAAATACCAAGACTGGAAACGTGAGGAATCAGAGCACCCATCATAAGAGGAATACTAAAATTTCCCATACCAAGTGTTCGAAGCATCGAAACAAAGTTGCTGTGTCCATTCTACTGTGCCAGGAGATTGTATATCCGATTGGGGTAAGTTGTGAACATATAGTTTAAAATTTGAATTGTGACATGTCTGTACTTGCTGAGTGGTTATACCAGTCATAGGAGGCTGGCAACCTCAACATATGAAAATAGTATATTCATAAACCACTATAGCAAGCACTGGTGATTACTTCTTGCTAGTCCTACAGAAAACCGACAACAGAATTGACCGCAGACTCCGAACGGAGCAGTGAGAAGTGATGATTACATCACATGTGCCTAAAGTGTATAGTATCATTTTGTGAGATATATGTAACTTGTTAATTGCAATTCAGGCAAGCCATTGCCCTCGCGCTGTCCAGACACATTTTCCCCATTAAAGTAACCAGAAGAATAACGGTGATTTCTAATCATATTCCCTAAGTTATACTGTGTATACTCAGGGAGAATAATTATTCAGAGAGGCTAACATTGGTGGATGGACAGCGAGACAATGCGCCTGTAAATTTGCAGCCCACAACTGTACTTAGCAGAGGCATTTGCTCTTATATTTTTCCTAAATTTCGTGGTTCGAAGCTACAAGACTCTTCTCAGTACCAAACCAGTCTGAAGTAAGAATCTTCGCCACTATCTTTGTGATTCAAGAGCTGTGTTTGACACCAATTACCTACAGTGGACACGGTGTGAAGACACCCACCTTGACATTAGGAGTGAAGTTCATCTAGACGCTTCTAGAGAAGAGTCCTCATTACAAAAAACCTGACAACGACCCAGTGCAGTACTCAGCAAGCTAAGTCTTTTGTAACAGGGACGCAACGGACACTAATAACTATCAGTCCCCAATTAAGTCTCAGTAAAGACACATTTTTAAAACCTCAAAAAATCATCTTCATCCATATTTATTTAAATTTGTTAAAGACTAATTGATTATTAAATTTGTTATATGTTATTTTACAAATTCATAGTTGATTCAGTTCATAAAGAAAAGAGAGCTCATGTATGATTGAAAATCTTTATATATATATATATATATATATATATATATATATATATATATATATATATATATATATATATATATATATATATATATATATATATATATATATATATATATATACATACATACGTAAATTTACATCCATGGAGCCAAAATTAACTATAAAAAGAATTTCGCTGAATTAACTCAGCTGGGGGCTCGAACAAGCCAAACCATTGCTTAAAACTTCACAAAAGGTGCCGGATCAGATATAAATTAATAGTGCTCTGCCCTATGCAGCATTGTTCTTGACTTCTGAAAACATCTTGTGAAAACTCGCTGGAGATAGAAGAATCATTATCGTTGTATTTACAACTCTGCCAAGAGTAATCTTGTGCGAAGGTAGACACCTTTGACGACCCATTTTAGATACTTTTGAGTTTTGGCCACTGGTGGACAACTACTGCAGAGCAAAGGGGAGGCAAATCCCGCGACAAAGTTTACCATGACTATTAACATAGAAAAAAATAAACACATTAATTTGTTTCATTCAGAAACATTTATTCGGTACATAACATTTTATTTTTTAGTATAATATGGCATTTAAATATTTCACAGTCAGATATCAGTACAGTCAAATAAATGTGAGACCCTTTATTCTGCTAACCAAAAGCCTTATTCGTAGTATGTTTTGTTGTTGAAAGAGATACCCGTTATCATGTTCAGCCTCCATTTTATTTTTTATTTTTTTTTGGATAGAACTGAGAACAGGACTCGCCCGTTTTCTTTCCCATCTACAATTGGTGTTCATAGGGACCACTACACTAGGAAAATAAAACTATTTAGTAACTATGTATCGTACCCCCTTGAGAAGCTTCTCGTAACCCCAGGGGTTAGGTGTGCCACAGGTTGGGAATCCCTGGTGTAGCAGATGTACTTGACAGAAATTGATCAAGTTGGTCTTTCTGTCGGTGAAACTGATACTTCAGATTTGGAGCAGTCGGATGAGACTGGAGACCTCATTCTCTCTTTCGATCTTCTTTTATCTTCTTCTCTTTTCTTCTCTTCTCACTTTTACCTCTGTTTTTGGTATCTCACGATTCCTCTCTCCTGCTTCAGTAATTCTTCTCCTCCATTTTTTTCCATCGTTGCTATTGTTTCGCTTCTTTCTTCAAGGTGTACACTGTAGCAAAGTTGATTTTGCTGGGGAGGTTATGATGGTATCCTAAAAGAATGAAAAGGTGTCTGCTTTAACCGTGTGAGGTCAAGCACATGTAGGTCTCTGACTCTATAAATGATGATGATGAATTATGTGCAGAGACCCTACCGCTACCTCCCTAGGTCTCATACGGTCACTATTCTGGCTCTAGTGTATGGTGTATGGTGTACCTAGCGTCTGGGGGAGAAATGAAATGATGGTACACAACAGTCAAACACTTTAAGTTTCTATAAAGAAGATAATAAAACTAGCAGTTAAGTTTTTCTTTAACAAATCTTCTTTACAATTTATTTTGCCTGTCCATTCATAGCTTGTGGACAGGTCTTTGAAAATAAGGACAAGATAGTTTACAGAAAAGAACAATTAAAATTTTGGGACAATTTGCCCAATAACTAAAAGTTATTATGTATTTATATATATGTCTTTCCTGTAGGAAATATTAAAAGAATTCACTTTATTCATATAAACGGGAGAGTCACTGTATATGAGGGCTGTAGTTCATCCTACCCCCATAAATGTCCTGTGTATTGTTTTGAAACACAAGAAAATGTCAGAGATGCCCCAGATGTCTAACACATCACCTGGGAGTCCTTGTTGTAAGATATTTCAATGTGTAGTTGCAGAAAGTTTCAATTTCACCACTCGCCAAAGCTCCTACTGGTATATTCGACAGCATATAAGTCTGGTTGGAGACTGGTTGGCGTTTATTAGTACTCAGCAGGTTTCCTGTCACCAGCCGGCAACAGGAACATAGACCCTCACAATCAAGAAATATATAAACAAATGACGCTGACTGTGTGAAGAAATGGCCTCAGCTTCCTCCGAACTGCACAGACTGTGAATTTATTCTTTATTTAAGTTTAGAATTAACACAGCTGTTTCTCAGCGTATCTTAATACAATTTTTAGTTCAACTGGCAATGAATAGTCAAAGCCTTTTGCTAATATTTACTAGCACTCGCCAATCGAAACGTTCGACTACTTGAATTCAAATGCAGTTTGAATGAAAAACCAAAATAATTTCGAATAATTTCTGCGTCTGGTGGTCGATTGGCCAGTCTGCTTTTGTCATGCCCAATACAAAAAGATGTTTCGTTTAGGATTACATTTTTCCTACCGCTCCCCTTTTCAGTCATACTCTTTTTACTCAAGCGAATCTGAATGTACCTCCCTGCCTCTTTTCCAAGCTCGCGTCCCCCTAACGTTACCAAAAAAAAAAAAAAACATAAGCAGGAACGCCAGTCTGTCTGGTCGAGTGTCCGTAGATATTAGTATTTCTTCAATAACTTCTCTAATTCTAGGACTATCATATTATTTAAAGTGCATTCTTACTCAGCGAACTCTACGTCATACTATCATATAATTTTTATGGGGAACTTCATAATGGTTTAAAATTTCTAATTTATGTCATCGTCAATCGTCAAATAAAATTTTACACAAGTCCGCCATCTTTCCTCTCCCTCATCTCGCTAGCATGTATTTTTCAAATAACTAACTTGTTTTAGTTACGTCAGAAATGCTACCACTAGGAGAAAAATAAAATTGTCTGCGTGGTTTTGCCTTGGCTGGCTTTTCCACAGCGTGTGTATATGCGTTGCAGACTGTGTCAGCGAAGCGGGGTGTTGACGGGGCGGGTTAAGAATAGGCGTTAATAATTAGTATTGTATCGAGTAATACTACCAAACAATGTAAGGATTACTACTAATTTTGCGTTAAAGTTGACAGAAAGCGTTAATTCAGATAGTTATTTTGCGGCACGCTTCCGCCAATCGTTAATTATAAGGCTAGACTACAAAGTGTTTGCAGCAGATCGGGCAAATGTTAAATATTAGTAGTGTTTCTCGAAAACGAAATTAAAAGCGTGTCAGACTATTACCGTGAAATCGGTCTATAGGCTTAGCACTGAGCAAAAAGCAGCGCTGCTGGCGTCGAAGATGCCAACCGTCAGACACATGCGGGCTAATGTATTTATTATCATGTTATGCCTAAAATCGTACTGAATTGAGCGTTTATTCTCGCAGATTTTGCTACATACAGACGTAAGTGTGTCTTGTATTCATTGTATTTGATTTAGATGAACTTAGGTTAGTTCCTACAAACTTCAGCTCATCTGGATTCTCCCACCTTGTCCTGTCTCTCAAAATGTGTCTTACTGAGATTCTTAACCTTTAGCCCTCATACCTCCCCTGAGAGTGAACTTAATGTAGATGTTTACATTTCCCGGCCTTCCCCAAATTAATCAGTGAACCAATTAAGACATAATTAAGATGTTACCTGAATTATTTTCTAACTAGCCTTTAGAATTGTGTTCATAGAGAAAGAAATTGCAATAAATTTTCTAGGAGTCACCTCGCACCTCTCTTGCATCATCTCTGCTCCTCCTCTGGGGAGTTGCACTCCATAAGTTAAAAATCCCTTGTGTATTCCCTGTTTTTTTTTAAGCATACTATTTGTAGTCCGTAGATTTCTTAGCTTTCTCAGATAAACGCCACCCAGTCGACCTATCGACATTTTGTTACTTCCAGTACGAAGTCCTTAGTTTAAATGTTTTCTTGCGCAGTGGGATGGGGTTTCTATCTGAGATGTTCCTTAATGATATGTCATAACGTGTTTTGAACCATTAATTTCTTTCATGGTGTAATCATCATTAATGTTCCTATTCGCTCCTTGCGGAGATGAAACCACAACTGCAACTGGCCCTCTTGCGGGAAGCCTGCACATACGCATTCATATAATCTTGAAGCAATAGTTTCTTTAGTAACTTGTTTAACCTGGTGAGATTGCCAGACCCATTCAACAAAACGTCATGTTAGTCGCCTCGTGCGACATGTGTCTGAGGGAGTAGTAAGACTATTTCTGTTTTTCTCTCATCAGAGGCACCCGGGTACTATACGGGGCCTTTTATAACGTATTACTTTCTTTATTGTATCTGATTCATAATATGTTGGCAGCTTACGTCTCACTTGTAATGCTTCCGCACATCAGCGGGCATTATGTCATCTTGCATATCTGTTATCCTCTGTGATCCTTTTTTTTTACTGCTGCAGGAATATTATGTTTTCTAAAGTTTACGTTATTAACTTTCTTACTTGATGTGGGGTTCGGCAACAAGGGATAATACATACGGTGGTTTACTGTTACCTTCCGATGGTTAGCTTTGTTTCTTTCTGGTTGCCTCTGCTGTAAAGCTGCGTGGTCTGAAAGGCAGCAGGTCAAATGGCATATAGCTTTCCTTTTTGGAAAGGGTAAAGATGTCTTGGGTAGTAGTGAAAAATCAGATGCAGTTTGATATATAATCGACATCTGTAGACGAAAGTAATCTTTGACGCTACTAGGCTTGACACGTGATGGCGATAATAGTGAGAATCACTGAACAACTGGTGGCCAATTCATCATCATGATCATTCCCCATTTCGCTGTGATGGAAGTATGGAGCCGCCACAGCAGCTGGTCCCCAGGAAGCTAGCACTAAAGCATTCATGTGCTGTTGTAGCGGTAGTTAACGTAACACTTTGTTTTACTTCATGACGTTGCCAACCCCATACACAACCTCACATTTTTTACCGTTTACGAGAGAGAGAACGAACGAACGAACGAACGAACGAACTTTATTTTCAAAGGGTTGAGAATTGGGCACGCAGGCCCGTCTGACATTCTGCCCTTCCTTTCTCTCACCTTTCATACTGAATTCATTTATTCTCATATGCATTTTACATATCAAATTCAAGGAATTCAACGTTGTAAAGTAAAAGAGAGAGAGAGAGAGAGAGAGAGAGAGAGAGAGAGAGAGAGAGAGAGAGAGAGAGAGAGAGAGAGAGAGAGAGAGAGAGAGAGAGAGAGAGCAGAAGCCGTGTTTTTCTTTGTCTCCACTTACGACATACTGGGAGGAGCAATAGCCCAACTCTTTCTTTGTTGCCTCAGAGTAGGCCGGATGACAATTACTTATGTCTCTTTGCTATTTGGTACTTCCTATCACTATTGTACCAGTCATTTCATGTCCACCTTTTCACCTGTTGCTATTGAGGCTGTATCATCCGCATATCTCAAGTTGTTTGCATTTGGTCAGCCAACTGATATTGCGGACATGTCCTCTCTGGACCTATTTATATTTTCACTATACAAATTGAACAGATTAGGATTGAACAGATTCTGTTACTTGCTGACATATTATTTTGGCTGCCGATTCTCACAGCAGCCATTTGTTGCAGTAGCATGTTCTTTATTATTTTGTTGCGTTCGATATTCCTTGTAAAGAACGTAATATGACAACACAGAATACCACAGCGCCCCCTCTGGGGATCAAACTTAATACAGTATATTCGACAGCATTGTGAATGCAGTTTTTGTCCCCCTTTCTGTTCCGTTCCTCCTTCCACCAATAACCGTGCTAATCGCTGGGGCATATTTTTATATTGAACGCTTTATTTGTTTACAAGATGATCTTATGCCAGTGATTTTGTCTTAGTGAAAATCTTTTCTGCCCGTTTCTAAATATTGACTGCCCAGCGTGTCTTTGTTTAAAACCCAAGTTTTCTTGTTTCAGGGACTTCCCCATTAACAGTGGCGTAACTGCGGTGGTTGGGGTCCTCCATAATGCGCTCAACAACTATAATTAATATACGACTAATCTGTGTCAGTGACATAACTACTTACTTCGTCGTCATCGTCATTATTATCAGGAGCATAGGTCTTTAACAAATGTGTACCAGCTCATCCCATTCTATGCCATCCGCTCAAGATGTCTTTATCCCTTTCGTTATGTCTCCAGAAACTGCGAGGTGCTACGACATTTAACGCAGGAACAAAGGAAAGGTGTATCTAAAGGGTCCTTTCCTACCTCTACTTTCCGGGGCCCATTTAGTGCTGGGCCCCATGGGATGTGCCCTGTGCACCCGGACAATAATTACGCCACTGCCTTTTAAATACTCTGTTGGACAGATCCAGGTTTGATCCAGGTACTCAGCTTAGACGAAGAATAAATAGGACTACTCTTACGTTGTCGGGGGAGGGGGGGGGGGGGGGGGAAGAGAGAAGGAATTTGTATGAGGTTGCACATGCTGGCTACTTCGTGATGTAAAACAAGTTTGCTATACTGCTGCTGCAAGAGTACATTAACGCTATGGGGCCGGCTTTTTGTAAAAGAATCACCTGCAGTGATGATTACATGCTCCATAGGGAGCGAAAATAAAAATGATGTGATGGTCGCTCAGCCTGTACACCAGTGGTATCACGTACACCAGTGGTATCACGTACACCAGTGGTATCACGTACACCGGTGACCAGTGGTATCACCAGTTGCAGCTTTGTACGGGAAGTTAACTTGTGGCTGGGTGGACTTTCCTAGCTATGTTAGTCACCTTGTACACCAGTTACAGCCTTGTACCAGATATAATCATGTGACTGGATGAAATTTCCTAGCCGTACTAGTAATTTTGCACACCAGTTATAACATTGTACGGACTATGTCATGTGACTGGATCAAATTTTCTAGTCATTAGTCGTCTTGTAAACCAGTTACAGCCTTGTACCAGAGGTAATCATGTGACTGGGTGAAATTGTCTGGTCATGTTAGTCAGCTTGTACGAGAGGCTGTCTTCTCATTTGATGAAATTTTCTAGCCATATTAGCATCTTGTACACCAGTTACAGCCTTGTACAAGAAGTTATCATTAGATTGTATGAAATTTTCAAGCCATTTTACTCAGCGTATACACACACCACTGATAGCCTTGTAGAAGTGATTGTCACGGGACAGGGTGAAATTACCCACCTCGTACACTAGTGGTAGTTTTGTACAGGAGACTGTCAGGTGACGGGGTGAAATTACCTATAGGTGTACTCTAGTGACAATCTTGTACAGGACGCTGTCAGGTGACGGGTGAAATTATCTTTCTTGTACACTAGTAACAATCTTGTACAGGGCGCTGTCAGGTGACGGGGTGAAATTATTCTGCCTTGTAAAGGGTGCTGTCATGTGACGAGGTGAAGTTACTCTGCCTTGTACTGGATGCTGTCGGGTGACGATGTGAAATTACACAACTTGTACACTAGTGATAATCTTGTACAGGGTGCTGTCAGGTGAAGGGCTGAAATTACTTTGCCTTGTACAAGGTGCTGTCATGTGACGTGATGAAATCACCCAGCTTTGTACACTATTCATAACCTTGTACGGGACGGGGGTTGTCATGTAACTGACTGAAAATACTCAGCATGTATATGACAACCTTTTTTCTGGGAAGTGGGTTGTCATTTAACTGGAGGGACATTTCCTAGCCATATTACTCAGCTCGTACACCACTGCCAACCCTTGTACTGGAAGTCAATCAATATTCCACTCTATGACAGCACTGTATAGACACAGCTTCGTTGCGGTTACGTTAACAGGAGGCGGATTCCATTTAGATTTTGAAACACGGGTTACTCCCATGGGTGTCCCGGTGTTTGTGCACGGTCCCTGGTAATAATAAACCGCTGTAACAGATTACATCCAGAGAGCATTTATACTTGGGCAGCTTTGACTCGGTCTTGTTTGTTTTCTTGTCTGTTTTAAACTACCAGCGAAAAAGGTAAAACAGGGGGCCGAGGGACTGTTACGGTATTACAGAGATGTAACATAGTTACATGACTAATTAATTACCAGAGTAAGGACTTGTTTAGAGTTCGGGGTATTATTCAGGTGGTTTATTTTCGTCAAAGAGAGTTGTAACGGATCTCCTACATGTGTTGCCATCTGTTCGTGTGTTGATGGCAGGTTTTACACCCTAGCAACGCTTGCTTCCATCATCATCGTCATCATGATGTCCTTTTCGCCCCCTATTGAGCATGGAGCTGCCACAGTAGGAACCCAACGCCAAAGTATTTATGGGTTTTTGCAGCGGTGATTTCGAAAGCAATTTGGTTAACATGATACCATGTACAGTCTTATATTAGTCACCGCTTACGATATTTCGGAGGGAGAAGGAACTCTTTCTCAGTCTTCTCAGAGACCTCCGGGAATTATACATAGTGCTTACTTCCGTTGATGGTTGATTGCTGAATCAGAATCGACATCATTGCACTCTGGGCAAACCCATAGTCTCCCTCAGCATATGTCGAAGGGTATAAATGCTCATTGTTCCGGTTGCGCGCTGGTTGTATACATGGGACCTCAAGATGCAGCAATAGTGAATGCAGTCAGCGACCCATAGCTGTACTGCTTGCATCAGGACCAGCAAACCAGAGCTGGTCAAGACCGCACTCCACCTCCACGTGGTGGTCCTGGAAACAGTCTGCAGCAGTGCAGTCTATCTGAGCGAGTGCGGATCGCAATGGGAAGGCAAACCCGGTCCCTAAAAAATGCCGTGCTGAAGTCGGATGCGTCGACCGAAAGGTGCAGATATCACAGCTTAGGCGTAAACAGACACAACGCAACCACCGTCCTTTTCAGGGCGAACGAGGAAGAAGAAAGAAGGAAGAAGAAGTATACACGCCGGATGCATCCTCTCATTCATCCACCCCTGCTGGTCATAGATTTGATGCCAAATTCCAGCAATCTTAGCCTTGATGATCCATCGATTGCGGTGCCATTCTCTCATAGACGATCATTAATTGCCCTCAGTATGTCTTCCTTATCGATATCCAATACACCTTCTGTGGGTGCTCTTGATGTTAGTCTGTCAGCTCTCTCATTGCTGCGTACCCCTGCATGACCAGGACAGTAGATCCACACCACGTTCTGAAGATTCGAGGCATCTGGGGTCGACGATTGACTTCAAATACCATATTCCTTGCACTGATAAACATGATTTTTTGCATGTGGTCTTATATTTTCAATGTCCCAAAGTTTTTATAAAATTCAATGTTGCAGGTAGTGTTCTTTTCTTGCAACGGCTAATTCCTTTGATCTTTTTTAACGAAGTAATTATTTTGTCCTGGAAGAAAATAATTTACCGTAAATGAAGGAAGTTGCATATTTTCGGCATAGGCGTATGTACAATTCGAATGTTAGAGGGGTTTGTTAACTGATTACTACGTGAGGTCCTTTTTTATTTCTTCGAAATATTTTAGAGAATAATAACGCCTATTCGTTGTAAATGTTCCTTTTTATACTAAAACGTGAATGGATGCATGAAGAGGTGAAAGTACTGTGTATATTAAAAATAGTAGGGAAATCGCGGAGATAAAAAGGAAATGAATTGGTTTACATATACACATAGATGGAGGAGAAAACATATAAAACATATGAGGTATTTACACATTTATTCTGAGTCAAACGAGTCTAACATATTGATTACTATTCTCGGCTGAACGAACGACAGTCCATCTTTTTTCCAATAGTAATTTTCCTCTTTTAAGACATGGTCTTCACATTTACACCAATAATCTTTGTCTATCTGCGAGAGGGCGGCATATGTTAGTTCTTTCATATTGCATAGTTTGAAAGTTTTATTTTCAGCTGCCACCTGTCCTTTAACTTTTGCCCAAACGAGTTCAATTGGGTTTAAATGTGAATGATAAGGTGGCAGTCTCAAACACATATGACCATGCTGTTGAATCAACTTGTCTATATGGAATATCTTGGTCTTTTGTGATTTCTTAACAAGGGACAGTAATTCAGGTTTCAGAAATCCCTCGTTAAATGGAATGTCTTCTTTTCTGAGCCAAATCTTTATAGCATCTTTTGTACTCGAAGATGTCGGGATTTTGTCTTCTTCTGCCACAGCGTTGTGGTATGATGCGTTGTCCATTATCAGACAGGACGGTCTGTCTAGGGGCGGAAGAAGAGTATTTTCAATCCACTCTCTAAATATGTTACCGTTCATCTCGGTATGATAGTCCCGGTTGTCCGTATAATTGGAAGTGAAAATAAGTTCAGCATTTTTCACTAGCCCATTATGTCTGCTGCCTGCATGTGCCATTATCAGACGTTGTCCTTTTCCACTGGGTACACATCTTTTAATCGTTCCATCTGATAACTGCCATTCCTTTTCACTTGTGTGGTGAGCATTGATCCAAGTTTCATCCACATACACAATATCATAATCTTGATTACGCATTTCCCGTACTTCACATAAATATTTATTTCTCATAGATACTAAGTGCGGCTTCTCGCAGATGACGTTTCTTCCACTAGAGTACTTCCTAAACGTAAAGCCAATGCTTCTAACAGTTCTCCATAATGTTGATTTCGACACATCAATGTCATTGTGTGTTCTCAGCCGTATTTTGAGTTTCCTTAGTGTTACAGTTTCTTTGGAATTGAACATTCTACAAATCTCTCTTCTAATCACATCCCTGTCAAAACTATCTACTACTTTCTTTCTTCCTTGAGTCCTGGTATTGATTGAACTGAAAATTCCATTAGCTTTGAGTAACTGATGAAATGAGCGTTTACTTAAACCCAAAGCATGAATAGTTCTCTTTTCAGGATTTGAGAGACTCCGATACAGTTTACCACGCTTAGCTTCTCTGCAGAAATATTTATACATCTTCACTGCCATTGTATGCAGTGTAAGGAACTTGACTTTCATACCCATTGTATTACAGACCTAGAATACCGCAAGATACGCCTATGCACTGAAATACACATTCAGTAGAACGGTAACTGAACACACCGGAAGGGTCAATGTAATGTTCAAAACAGTGCGGTAGTGAGCAGAAACACTTAGAAAATCACGTGACATGCGTTCAAGATGTTAAATCCAAATAGCTCACAAATATGAAGGGGTAAGCCCTTTAAAATTACGATTGGACTAGGAGGTAGTCGATTTTGTATACTTTAAATAAAGAAAATTTAAAACCATAAGTTTGTTAACGAGGAAAAAAATGTCCCCCACGGGACATAGCGATCATTAGGTCATATGCAAAGTTGCAACAATTACGATCAAGGGGTTGCAGAGATATTGAATATTAAACAGCGGCAAACATTGTGAAACGCACTATAGTTTGGTTTTGTTTAAAGTTAACGACGACGGATATCGGGCCTCTACTATACGTATTCCCTTCATTTTGAATGCGTTCCAGTCGTTCACATTGTGCTGACTTATGTACCACACCATAACGTTTTCTTCGTAGTTACATCACAGTCGTCTTCTTGTCTATTTGATTTTAGCATTTCCCTCATTTATGTTTGTCAGTAAACAGATGTGTCCCTTTGTATTCCATAAGGGATCGTGGCTTAAATACGTCATTCAGTCCAGCTAGTTTTTACTTAGCAATCTTCTTATTATCTCCCGTTAGTTTCTCTGTGGCGTTAGTACAGCGGTAGGCAACCCAGCAGCTATCGGAATCTACTTCAACATGAAGCTCTCTAAAGATCTACTTTGATAAAATCATGTCTGCTTTCAGGTGTCAGAGTATCTGGAGTTTGTAATAAGTCCACCCTATTTGTAACTTTTATCTCTGCCGCATGATCTGCTTCCGGCATCCACATCAACAGAGTTGTGGAAAATTAAAACCAACTATTTTACCCCATGTTACCTTCACTTCAAAGAAAGGTCGCTTTTGATCTTATACAGTTCACGAATAGAGTGAATTTTTTAAAGCTAGCTTGCGGGTTTTCACTGGAGATATGGTGAAAGTACAGTACATGTAAATCTGGTAATGACCGCGTTTTTATGTGCCGGTGACCAAACGAACGAACGAACTTTATTTTCGAAGTGTTAAGAATTGGGCGCGCATGCCAGTCTAACATTCTGCCCTTCCACTGTCATTTATCTTGCATACTATATCCTTTCATCCGAAATTTAACTAGGTTAAAAATTATGTTACCCTCGTCTCTTAGAGATCTAACAAACGATGCCTTGAGATCTATCGGTAGATCAAGGTCGGCCGGTTGCCGGCCCTTGTGAAAGTATATCTAAAATAATTGTTTTTTATTTTAGCAATGACCTGAACTTTTTTGTCTGCGACCTTCAATTTAATATCATACTCAGTCTGTTGAACGTCGCAGTGGCACAGTGGTTAGAGCGCGTGCTTGTCGAGCAAAGAGACCCTGTTTTACTCCTCTGCAGCAATATCTGTGTTGGGACTATCTTTACCTGTTTTTTTTTAAACTCAGTTTTACTGAACTCGGCATGAGGTTTATATATTTGTGATGTTTAAAATCTGTGTTGCTCGAATCTGTGTTCTCCACTCATCGTAGATATGTGTACCTTTAAATGTAACTGTCTTTGTGGTACATTGTAAACTTCCTTTTTGTGACCGGTATTGACACAGCAAAGTTTATATAGAAACTGTGTGTAATTTATTGAATGAAGGGGAAATCATTTTATTAATGTAAGGGACTTAATTAACTGGGAAATGAGTGTAGGGTGTCGGGTGGTGAACGGTGTAATGCCAATTCTGCCCAGGCATTTCTTCAAACAGCTAAGTTATTCTTGAGGATAACGTAAATAGGGAGCTCCTTGTTTTACACGTAGTGGTATATTTTAATCTTAGCATCGAGTGGCAGGGTGGTTACTGCTCTAGGCAAAACTACTGGAGTTGAAACCTGGTACCGTCACGCATGATGTTGAGTTAGGGTCAGTCTATTTCTTATGTTAAACCACAATTCTTTTTCCTCCAGGGATGATTTTCTTTCTTTATTGTATTGAGCTCACCTGCATCTTCTTCTTCTTCAAGTGCCATGCCTAGAGATCATGTCTCACCACAACTTCCTGTCTCCAGCACAATTTATCAATTCTGCTGTTGACGTCTTTCCATGCTACGATGTCAAACTGTCCAGTATTTGTTCTTTTTGTCTTCCCCTATCTCTTTTTCCTTCAATCTTACCTGTTATTACGACATATTCCAGTTTTCCTCTTCTCATAACATGCCCCGCGTACCATAGCTTTCTCGGAGAATTCGCCTTTCTTATTGTCTTATTTCACTGGCACGGATTTCGTGGAAAGCGTACTTTAAACTTTAATGAATGCTTTCCATTCTTTGTTATCACTATTACTAAGCTAATCTTTCTTCTTTTCTGAAACACGCTCTCTTTGACGGGATTTACTGCCCTTGCTCTACAGTGATGGTCCAACAGTGGCCAAAATTCATAGTATCTACTGAGGGTCTTAAAAGGTGTCTACCTTTCGCTCAAGATTATTCTTGGCAGAGATGTGAATTGAAGAATGGTGTTTCAATTCTAGGGAGCCTCATGGGAATTTAAGAAATCAAGTACTACGGCTGATAGGATCCAGGCCGTGTAAACATTTTATCTTCCCTGACCTTCTATGAGTAAAGATTTTGCTCGTTCTGATGAGGTCGTTCTCTTCCCCCCCCCCCCCCCCCCCCCCCCAACTGATTTAACTCAGTAAATTATTACTTAAAAAGCTCTGTTATAAGTATTTAAAATGACTGAGACATACGGGTGCAGTTCACTCAAAAATGACTAAATCAACTATAAATTTATATATTTACAGATAACAAATCTAAAAATCAATTTTCATTAACAAATGTAAAATACATAAGAGTGGAGTGAATTTTGATAGAGTCTTTAAAGTTTCTTCACAGATGATGGTCTTATTTGAAAAAAAAATCATTAGTAGAGAGTTCACTTGGCAGCTTTGAATGGGTACTTAGCTGCCAGTAAGATGTCGGTTGGTTTCTGCTACAGCCGATGCTTGTTTTTTGCTGGGTATGGACTGGTTTACTCTCGTCACTGTTCAAGTCTGGTGGCTGCAACATGTCCCTCGTAGTATCGTGGGGTAATTGCGAAGACGGTCCAGCGTCTGTTAAGATCCGTCTGCTGTAGGTGTCTAGCTTTGACTGCAGGCCACTTATACCACTCATTTGTTCCACAGATAGCAACACCAATTGGTACCACCGACTAGTATAGTGAAATAAGAAATAAACAAATACCCTTCTGAGTATTGGATTTCCTGACACAAAGTCAGGTCCCGTCCCCCCTTTTTTTTATAAAAAATTCTACCATCTTATCTGCCTCAGAACTTTACCCTCTCTGGGCATTAATGTTAATCCCTGTGAGTAGAAAACATCCATTGCATTTATATTGAACATGTTTACATTTACATTTGCACTGGTTAAAAACGTTAATATAATAAGTATGTACATCGGTTCTATCATCATCCACTCCCTGCTCCATCTGGAACTTGGGACTACCTCTGCTTTTGGTTCTGTATGTGAATCGTGCATAAAGCAGTCACCAGCTCTTGCAGTTGTGGTTCATGAAACCATCATGCTGAGATTGCCAGCCTCGGATGACTTGGACATCCACTAACAATTTTCACATGTTAATAAATGCAAAATATAGAATTATAAAATATTCAACTTACCCCAAAATCTCTTTTGGGAATACCGACTTCTGGCTCAGAGAAATAGGTAAGGCAACCTGATTTAGATGCCTCTTAAACGTAGTCTAGAGTGTTACTTTACAATAGACCCACTATGACTTAGTGTTCAGATTCCTAGGATTCCGGGCTTTCCGTATTAATAAAGGTAGAGTTGTCATTGTGTAAGTTCACAAGATGCTCAAACACGTTGTCCGGTCCTTTAAAATGGAATCTTGATCCAATTCCTTTTCTGGCTTGTCTGGCTGTCGTCTTGACGAGTTGAATTTCACAGCGCAGTAAATACAAAGTGCTAAGTTATAAGGCAACATTCGGCCCACATCCAGATTGCTATATGACAAGGCTCCAGTCAGAAACGTTGGATTTTTATATCCCAAATGCCAAGCCAATAGCATGCAACATGCGTATATTTCCCTTTCTGTCACGAAAAATTCCTGCGTAACAACCGCAAAATTAAATGTGTTGTTTACAGTCACATTTATGGTATGCCAGCTCCATAATATGTCATAGGTAATCTCTTTAAAGATGGATAATTATTCTTCGACAGGTCTTGTCCGAAAATGATCATGACATTCACCCGGCCCAGCAAACATTGAAAACAACTTGGTCCGACAGAGACATTCCCAGCGATAAGATAATCGACTATGGTCATCCTAAGATTGTTTACTTATTAATTGGCCGCACCAATGCATGGCCTGGCAGGAAAATGTGTTACACATTAGTAAACCACACTTCTCTCTACCGATCCCAGGTCTCAATATGGGTTCAAACGAAAGGGATTGATTACCCTAATCAGCAAAAGAAAATCGCTGAACTCCCGACATAACATGAATTGAGGAAATGGAGTGTAAAAAATGAATTGAAAATACCAAATACTGTTAAAAGTGGGGAAAACTAAAGTGAAGAGCACAGAATGAATTATAGGATGGCACAGGTAAATGTGACGTTCGAAGTTATTATGTCACACTCTCACAATTGAAGTTGTTTGTTGTAAAAGGTAAAGGATCCCGTTACAGGCCCATTGAGGTATATTTGGAATATGGTGTTAGGCCCATATTTTCTCGACCATCGGAACACTAGGGGTGATGTGGTCAGCATCACGCCAGCCACCTTAACCTTCCCAGAAATTGCTCTGGTACGCATTTGGGGCTGGGTTGACCCAGGAGCCGTTTGCGGCCTTAACAAATCCCACCTCATCTGGGGATCGAACCTTGGACCACCGAGCTAGGAAGCCAGTTTGTTGTGCCAACATATATAATCTATCAACATATTTAAGAATCGTACCATTTACATGACTCTGTGTTCAGTAGGAATTTGTTCTGTGTTTAAAAAAAAAAAAAAATTTGCCTCGTTTTGGCGAGGCGCGTCCCGTTCAACCTAGCCGGTTATATTAGGGCGCATGTCCAAATATAAAAGACCTTTAGGTCTGGAGAATTGTTCTGTTTCCACGTGATGTTCACTTTTATCTTCTTGCAGCACATGCTGTAGCAATGAGGCATTTATGGGAATCTTTTACATACCGCCTTAGTACACATTTTATGATTGACCCCCTTATGCGAATCTTACACACAAATCTTTTATGGAAATCTTATACTCGTACATTTGTTACAAATCATTTACAAGCTTCCGTGTAACAGTTCTTTTGCTAATCATCATTACATAAACCTTTTATTTTTAGCTACGTATTTATCTCATTACTTTATGGCCACTAATTAAAGTATGTTTTTAAAGGATCTTTTAAACCTAAAAGTTCCCCCACCATTAGAACTACTTCTAAAGATTACTCTCATGCAAGGTTTGTCGGTGGTGCTGATCAAATTTTTTTTTTGGGTGCCCTTTATATAGTATTAGTTTCATCCGTTTGTATGTCCTTTGTATTATTTGCTGTTTCTTCTCTCTTCTTTCTTACAGTCTTTCACGGTACGGTAGTGAACGCAAAGGAATTGTCATTTCAGTCTGTCTCTTTTGTGTATCAACAGTGTATTTATTGTCGTGTCTTCCCTAAGCCGTAGTTCTGAGCTCATCTACTTTAAGCTTTCATTATGCGTAGAATGCTTTTGTTCTTTATTTTCTTTCTCTGTAATTTCCTGTGCATTTTTTAATGCCACAGATTACGCAAGTATTTATTTTCTCATATTCTGCTACATTTAAGAAATTAATAATAAATTAGCTTCCGTACAGAAATGTCACCTAACATGACATTTGACATATTAATTTCCTACTGTGTTTTGTAGTTGAGGCTTTTTTTCCGCTTCATTAAGTTTAATCTGGTTTAATATTGCGTTAAGGGCAGAAGACATTTCTAAAACGAAGGTTAGAGCTAGAAGAAATCAAATCAGAACGCTAACAGTGTTACCAGCTCACCCAAAACGTTCAGTATCAAAGATATTTCTGACAGCAGAACAGATACAGGAAATATTTATACTAAGTGTTCCCGGGGGTCTCTGAGGGAACATTGAAAGAGTTGGACTATTGCTACCATGGGGTGACTAAAATGAGCTTGTGCATGTGCTGGGAACCCCATCCTTTTAAACATATTGCTACAGACACCACCTTTGCAAGAACACAGTGATGCTTAGGTGCAGGTTTTTAGCAGTAGTGGCTCCCTGCTTAATTTTCTTTTCGCTACTTATGGAGGCGTGGAGCCACCCCAGTGCGGTTGATCCCCTTGCAGGACGCATGCACCAAGCATTCTCTTGCAGGGGTGGCTTCGGTAGCAGTTTGTTTTACATGATGGGGTAACCTCATATTACTCGCCTTGTACGACATGCTTGAGGGAGTGGTGGGTCTATTCTTCCTTTGTCTTATCAGAGACCCCCCGAAGCTACACAAGGATTCATACGCAGCTAAAAGAGAAATTAATTAATTAATGACCACGTTTTACTGTTAGTGTCAAATATCTGTAGTAACAAACGTAAACTAGAAGATCATATGTTTATGCGACGTCTGATGACACAGGTATAAGATGTAAGTCGAGATGTCTGAGAAGTTCGTGGAGTGTCATGCCGACCCATGTCATTGATCATGTGATCATTCTTAAAGGTTTGTGGTGTCTTGAATCAACTGTGACTTTTCCCATGCCATGTGGTACGTTTGTTGTTCCCATATCTATCTATCTATCTATCTATCTATCTATCTATCTATCTATCTATCTATCTATCTATCTATCTATCTATCTATCTATCTATCTATCTATCTATCTATCTATCTATCTATCTATCTATCTATCTATCTATCTATCTATCTATCTATCTATCTATCTATCTATCTATCTATCTATCTATCTATCTATCTATCTATCTATCTATCTATCTATCTATCTATCTATCTATCTATCTATCTATCTATCTATCTATCTATCTATCTATCTATCTATCTATCTATCTATCTATCTATCTATCTATCTTTACCGGCTCTTTTCTCTCTCTCTTTGAGCTGAATTTACTAGTCGTTACCAGATTCTCCTTTTTTCTCCTTTTCATCACGTGACCGAAGAACTTACCTGTCTCCGCCGTATCGTGTTGATTGACAAGTTTTCTTTTGTTTCTTTTAATTTTCTAGCTGTCCTAGGTGTATGTTGCATCCGTCTTGGGAACCACATTTCTGCTGTCTTCAGTTATCTATAAACCTGTTTGCTTATTGCACTGATCTCAGGCATACATTACTTTATAACCTCGAATGAACGGACCTCTTATGTACGGGTTTCGGAAAAAACGGACTAAATCTGCTGGTGCTGAAATTTTGGTCAGCAATTCGAATACATATAAAAAAATAAAAATATTTTAAACACACTCTTTTAATGCACTAAAAACCCAAAAATAATTTTTCAAGGAGTTTATAGCTTGCAGTCAAAAAATGTAACATCAAATTGACAAAAAGCGTGGGGCGCTTAAGCGCTTATCATATACTTTATCCATAAGTGTCTAATGAAGTATAAAGCAGAAGTTAATTTCATGCAGAATCAGCTTTTATTGCATTAATCAGGGGATAGCGCGAACGCAGTCCCTCCTACGAAAAAATTACGCACCCGAGTCACCCGCATTTGGGGTGATCGCAGGGGTCAACCCAACCGGAGTGCAATGGAAGGGCCTCAACCTGGGAGCACCTTTTATTTTTTTATTGTCACCGTTCTCTCATTTAAAAAACTTTTTTTTAACAACTTTATTCACATTCCGTGGAAATTTACAAAGACATATGCATTGAAACATTGCCATTAACAGGTAACAAAACACAGGACACATTCACAGAGCAAATTTAGTGAATGTAACGTATTCTTAGAAGCGTATCGTGAACAACTCTACATAGCTGAGTATTATTGAAACTTTCCTTCCCTTACAGGTGTGATAGGTCGTGCTTGTGTCAGGAATCCGGTTTAGAAAATTTGCAAAACAAAAAGCAACGTACTTGTAAATTTAACGTAAAGGGCGAAAAATCTATGACATACAGTTTGTAAGCTAAGGGCGTTAACCCATAATAAGGGTCAACGGTAGAGTTTTTACGTCCCTTGAGATAAAAATTATTGGAGTTTTTTCTTCACTGCTCAGCCTCCTGATGTCGTACCATATAGCTTAAAACCTTTCCAGCGAAATGTCAAATACGCTACAGTGTATATATATATATATATATATATATATATATATATATATATATATATATATATATATATATATATATATATATATATATATATATATATATATATATATATATATATATATATATATATACACACACACAAACACACCAAAACATGGTGAGAAATAATTATGCTGTGCACTTTCTGCTGTATGTCCTGATGACGGCACTAACTCTCCCGTGGTCATTTCATTCCTCTCCATTTCAGTGCAACTTCATTGGTTCCTTGTAGTCAAACGTATCAGGAGTTACGGTCAATTCACCATGAAAAATTGAAAGCTGTGTGTGCTTTTTTAATGGGTGTTCAGTTTATCTTTCGCAGCGCAGTGCGAGCTGTTTCGGTATTTTCCCGAAAATACACAATGGAAAGATTGCACAGCATTCGCATTCTTTTAATGTGTGTTCAGTCTAGTTTTCGCATTGCAATGCGCGCCTTTTATGTATTTTCCCGAAAAGCTGGCGAGGTTATTTCATTAAATAAATAAATACATAAAAGTATGTTTCAGACACTCGTGGGAAATAAAGAAGTAGAAAACTAGACAACAGAAAAACAACAGAAGTGAATGGCTTATCGAAGAATCGAACCCAGGACCTTCCAAACGGCACAACCGCCTACCTACGGAAGCTAATCACACTATTCAGGGAGGATTTCCCCCTTTTATTTGTTTAGATGTTTTTTTCATTGTTCGTAACAATTTTGGATGTTTTTTTTTCTTGATATAACATAAAAGCGCTATTGACGACAACTTTTTTTTCCATCTTCTGATGATATTGATGTTATAACTCTTATTACTATTTCCCTCATGTCATCAATACCTCCCATGATGTTTTCACTGTACAGTGAGAACAGATCAGGGGACAACACCCTGCTTTGTCTTACTTGACGGTTTATTAGCTGAACTTCTTCTATTTCATTATTTAATCTCATTGTTGCACCCTATTCCCTGTACACAATCTTGACGGTTACCAGATCTTGAGGTCGACAAGCAATTTTTTCATGTCTGCATACTTTATTCTGTCAAATACCTTGGTGTAGTCAATAAAAAAGAAGTATATATCTTTGTCTGTTTATATTTAACGCTATTTAAGTGTTCTCAATATAAAAATAGCTTGTGATGTTCCTTGGCTTTCAAGAAATCCACACTGTTCTTCTGAAATTTTTTTTTTTCATCTCTTTTGCCTCATCAGCATTAATTCATTTATTGCCTTTTAGTTCCCCAAAGGTCATAGGCCTACTACAAATGTATGCCAAATCCTCCTGTCGCGTGCCATAAGTTCAAGGTCTCTACATATCTTCATTTTCATTTATGTCTCCATTTCTCTTCTCCGTGTGTTTGTCGGTCTACCCGTGATTCTCTTACATTGGGGATTCCATAGTCTAGTTCTTATAATCAGTTCCATATTGTTGGCGTTGTCCTAACATTTCTGTCCTTCTATTCAACGCAGGCACCCATTTTTTTAATTCTGCAACTTCTTGATTGTTCTTTTTTGTTGTTCTCCATGTTTCATACCCATACAATAAGGCGAACTACAAATGATAATTGAAGATTCTTATTTTTGTTTTGGACTTAATTCCTTTTGATTTCCAGAAATTTTCTAATGCAGTAAAAGCATCTCTCCTTCATCAGTATTATTGTCCTTAATAATATTTTGGTATTATGACTCATCAGACTAATTTTTTCTCTTTCGATTCTCTACTTTTTTAGGTGATTCCATAAATATTGCCTTCGGTGATTCAGAAAGAATCTGGTCGGTGTTATAGAAAACTTGAATAGTTCCCATCTTGCGTAGAAAGTGATTACGTTATCATAGTCCATTCACCATTGTTTATCACCAGGCAGCATATCTGCAGACACTGAAAAAAAAAACATGTTTCTATCTTTAACTTTGCCACGCCGTAAAATTTACCGCTCTTAGCCCGTTCGTTAATACGGTAAAGCAAACAGGAGCACGGGCGTATAATCCCAGAATGAAAAGAAGGTACTCGAATCAGAACGGTTCAGGAGACGATGGATCGATTAGGATGGGGTAGCCGTTAACTTGGGGAATCAACATGATAACACACCAGGACCATACTGTGTGCACAGGATATAAATCCAATAATCAACTCTTTCCACGTGCGTTAGGCCATAGGCAGCATTGAAAGACTCCCTTGATCTCCAGTATTGAATAAACTGGCTAGTGGCTTTTGTGTAGAACTAAGGGCCGAAACAAAACGCCTTCTAATACAGTAGAACTCCATTTATCCGAACCCCAATTATCCGAACATCCAATTATCCGAACACTTTGTCCAGAAAAAAAAACCAGGCGCCACCAGTCACGTTAGACTACAATTCTGAATCTTTTGATGCGGCAAGCTTCAAATGTGTGCGAACAATTTGTAGAGGATGGGATGGGCTAATGGTCGGTCGCTTACATACAGGAAGTCAGTTAGATCATAAAGTCAGTTAATATCTGGTTTACCAATCCAGTGTACGAGTGCGTTCTAGGCAGAACACTGGCTAAACAGACAGTTCAACTTAAAATAATTGTCTCTGCTACCACAGCAGAATAATTTTGGTGTACAAGTATTTCTCTGTGCGATAAGGCATCTTCCAGTAGGCCTAATGCATATAAAAGGAACCGCAATGTTTTGTCAATTGAAACGAAAACAGAAATTATCAAGAGATTAGGAAAAGGTGAAACTGTGTCTTCACTTGCCAGAATTTTCAATGTTGGGAAAGCTACCGTCTCTGACATCAAAAGTAACAAGGATAAAATTATGAGTTTTGCATCGAAATTGGATAGTGAAAATGGGTCGAAGAAACGTAAAACCATGAGAAATGCGAAAGATTTGAAATTGGAAGAGGCTTTGTATATATGGTTTGTGCAAAGAAGAAGCAAAGGGGAACCTATCTCTGGCTCTCTATTGTGTGAAAAGGCACTTCAGTTCAACAATCAACTTGACGGTCCTCCTGACTTTAAGGCTAGCCAGGAATGGTTAAGAAACTTTAAATCTCGTCATGGCATACGAGGATTGGAGATTCAAGGGGAATCTTTATCTAGCGATGCAACTGCCGCTGAAAATTTTAAAGAAACACTCTTGGCTTTTTTGGAAGAAAAAGGTTATTCACTCGATGATGTGTATAATGCCGATGAGATGGCTTATACTGGAAATCAATGCCTCAAAAATCACTTGCATCTCAGCGCAAAGCAGCTGCCCTTGGGTTTAAAAAGTGCAAAGAGAGAGTAACAATTTTGGTAGCCGCGAATGCCAGTGGAAGTCATCGTTTACCGGTGCTAACGATCGGCAAAGTCAAAAAACCACGTTGTTTAAAGAATGTGACATGTCTCCCATTGTGCTACAAAGCACAGAAGAGTGCTTGGATGAATAGTGAAATATTTCTTGATTGGTATACAAATCAGTTCATCCCAAATGTGAAGAGGTTGAGAGAACAAGAAAAGAAAACTGGAAAAGTAATTCTTCTACTGGACAATGCACCATCTCATCCAGAGACGGATACATTGAATGCAGTTGATGCAAATTTTAAAGTAATTTTTCTGCCTCCCAATGTAACAGCACTGGTTCAACCAATGGATCAGGGTGTTATAGCAAAGCTTTTTTTTTTTTTTTTTTTCTCAACCAGCGGCACTTGGGCTTTCAGCCCTTCGGCCCAATGACATGTCATTGCGAGGCTGGGGAACCTGAGGACTTTCCTTCCAACCCGGTCAGGAGCTTCGCTCCTTCCCATCCACAGAGGGTTTATCACAGGAGCCGTTCAGGCTATTCAGTCAAATTTCCGGCCGTAAACATTTCTTCAAACGCCGACGCCCGGGTTTGAACCATGAACACCTGGTCGCCAGTACAACGCCGAAGCCATTACACCAGCGCGGCTCCCGAATATAGCAAAGCTTAAAAAGATATACAAGAAGGAAGTCCTGCGTCGTTTATTGTTGGCTGAAGATGAAGAAAGTGTGGTGGCGTTTTCCAAAAAGCTTAATCTCAAAGACTGCTGCTATATGTTAGCTGATGCTTGGACCACCCTGTCACAAGATAATCTCAACAAGGCTTGGAATAGATTGCTTGGGAAAAAAAGAGGAAATGAAACTACTGCAGTGGACACAAATGATGATTGTATAAATGAAGTTGTGGAACTGTTTCAAGCAATGCCCGGATTTTCGGACTGTGACAAAGATGATGCACACATGTGGCTAGAAGATGATAATGATTCTGGTTTTCAGTTTTTGAATGACGAAGAAATTTTGTCTTTTGTGCAAGAAGAAAACCAAATACATGTAGTGACCGATGATGAAGACTCCTCAGAAGTGCATGATGTACTTGTAGATTATGAAGAAAATCCAAAACGTCGACCAAGTCCTGAAGAGGCCTTTATAGCACTAGAAACCGCGATGGCTTGGTACGAGCAAGAAGATGACAGCTGTGCTACACAGCTTCTGCTGTTGAAGAGAATGCGGGACTTAACAGCCAAAAGGAGAATATCCAGTTTGGTGCAAAAGAGGATTCCTCATTATTTTAAATAGTGGGCTACATCTGTGCAAGTACATGTATACGTAAGTTGTGCCTGGTTTTGAATCGTTTGTAATGTTATTTTGAAAACATTTCTCTTTCTTAAAAAACATAATTAATACAAGTAGTACATGCACTGCTGTGTAATAAAAGATTTTGGTGATACGTTGATCTAATACAGTGTGGGTATTATTATTACAGTACAGGTAAATATGTTTTAATGTGTATTTCCCTTGTGATGGTTAATTATTTTTAGAAATACAAACGTATGTGTACATGTACTCGATACATTATGTAATCTAATTATCCGAACATTTGATTATCCGAACGATGCTCGGTCCCAAGGGGTTCGGATAAATGGAGTTCTACTGTATACCAATCCAGCCTCTTACCTATCCGTGTAAAGGTCAGAAGTCTTTTAAAGGCAGATACTGCCGTTGTGGAGTGAAGTGTTAGAGACTTCGAAATACTTGGTCCAGCTTTTTTATGAGGTGGAATGACCAGTTTCCTTCATCACTGCTTTTGCCTTCCCTAACTCAAGACCAGAGTCAGATGATATGATAAGTTGCCTCCCAATTATCTTGTCGACCTGCCTGTCAGAGCGCGATTTTCCTACCTCTGATTTTTTTCTACGCCCTCTACCACTTGTCTTGGCATTTTAATTTATATTCACGCGTTCATGCGTGTCAATTCTCAATTAGACAGCCCCTGGAGGTCGCTCCTCCCATGTAAATATTTTGTTGCGTCTACACTAGCCGACCAAACTCTGTGTTTTTGGTCGGCGCGTTTCTTCTAATGTCATTTGAATTGGACGGGAGAAGTCGAGCAGCGATGGCTTGACTCCTTTTCATATCCCCTGAGCGGCTCGGTTTTAGGACCCTTTACGGGCCTTGCCGCTTCTCAAAATTCACTGACAACCGAGAGACCTTCGTTCTTTTATCCTGTCGCATCGGGGATACTTCATTTCCCCAGTGTCTTTGTCGCGGGCAGTCCTGCCGACTCTTTGTAGCCACCTGCACACAAGATGACAGAGATCAGAGGCTCTTAGTGAGCCCATTTTACCTAAGTATGAGAGCCCTACAAACTTTCCTTTTATACTAGCACCAACGAACACGGACTTTGTTATGTGAAGTGAATATTCGAAGTCATCGCAATTCAGTCACGAAAAATCAACGGATACTTTTTCTGTTAGAACATTAACGGATATTTTTTTTGTTTAGGGTAAGCGACATTTAGTTGATTAGTTTTTATAATTAGGGTATCATGTATCTAGGTTAATTATCGTCATAATTTTACTACGTAAAGTGTGTTTGCTAAGCAACGTAATGTTAGGATGTGGATAATCTCTCGGAAGGTAAAACCAACACAAAATATAAGGCTTTTGACCTCGTAGATCTTTTGTGTACATTGGTGGAGTTCTTTGTGCGGCGGGATGAAGCTGAAGGGCATGTGTGAAATTTTCCTTTTCATTTATCATTGTTTTATGGTTATCGTTTGGGGCGAAACATGCATTTTATTCCAGTCGGATTATAACAGCAGCCTGAGTAGTATATATATATATATATATATATATATATATATATATATATATATATATATATATATATATATATATATATATATATATATATATATATATATATATATATATATATATATATATATATGATGATGATTTGTCCAACGTATTCGATGAACACCATCGACATCTCTCGTAATACAGTTCGTTATATGATGTTAAATGGGTGCGCATATGGCTGATCAAGCCAATGCAAGCAAGAAAAGTTATGTTGCATGACCGAGATACAAGGCCCGAAGACAATACAGGCACAACCACGCTTGACTTTCGGGCTGCACGTTTTTTCTGGGCTGCCCTCACACCGTTGGCCTCGCTGGCTGCAACACCCGTTTTGATAGCACCTCTTCAGGCTGTGCGATCCTGTGACAGATGCTCCCAGTTGGTTATATTAATTTGGCTGCTCTTCATTGACTCCCTCAGGCTGTCTTTGAAGCGCTTCTTTGGTCGTCCTCTATTACGCTTTCCCTCCATCAACTCGCCATACAGCAGCCTCTTTGGGAGGCGTTCATTTGGCATACGAACCAGATGTCCGGTCCATCGTAACTGCGCTTTCTGAATCAGTGTATAGACACTGGGCATATTTGCTCTTGATAGAACCTCGGTATCTAGGATCTTATCCTGCAATCGAATGTGTAGCACGCGACGCAGGGAGGTTGTATGGAAGTAATTTAATTTTTGAGCATGTCTAGCGTAAACTGTCCAACTCTCACTGGCGTAGAGGAGGGTGGGGAGGACGACGGCACGATAAATCTTCAGTTTGGTCTTGAGACTAATACCTCTGCGTTCCCACACTGAGGATCGTAATGTTCTAAACGCAATGCTGGCGTCTTCTATTCTGTTAGCCACCTCGTCGTCAATGTTGACTAGTCTTGAGAGCGTGCTTCCCAAGTACGTGAACTTGTCCACAGCCACCAGTCTCTGTTCCCCCCACTGTAATCGTTGGCTCCTTGTACGGTTTACCTTGGGCTGGTTGGTACATAACCTCCGTTTTCTTGACATTGATGGTTAGCCCGAAGCTGTCGCAAGCAGCAGAGAAACGGTCCATGCCTTCCTGCATTTTCTGTTCGGAGCTACTATCCAGAGCGCAATCGTCGGCAAACAGGAATTCGATGAGATGATGTCGTGACTTGCGCGTGAATTGGATTAAAGTGAGGGAGGTTTGCGCCGAGTCAGTTTCACTCTCTCGTCCATGCTCGACATAGTCTAGTGGCAGGACAATGTCAAGACGACTAGTGAAGGGTCAGGATGCAGCAGATGACCAAGGCTTCTTCAATATCTCGCCATGCTCTTAGCCTTCTACAAGGCCTTCTGGTATCGCCTTTTTGGCCGTTGGACAATAGTGGTCTCTTCCGCCCAATCCGCCAGGACCAGTCTTCACATGCTTGGGTGGACAAACCCATGTTCACCTAAGGAGAACCTCCGGCTATCCTCACCTGGTTTAGCCCGCCAGTCGAAGCGGTGTACTGGGGTGTGGCCACTGCGCATGATGCAGCTGCATGAAGCCACAAGTGAGAGCTGAGTGACAGGTGGGGACCAATAATGGGAGACCAATGATGGCACGGCATGCCCCCCACCAGAGGTACTAACCCTCACTGACCACCCCATACACCCCATATATATATATATATATATATATATATATATATATATATATATATATATATATATATATATATATATATATATATATATATATATATATATATATACATATATATATATATATATATATATATATATATATATATACTCTGCGTCAAATCTGTTTACTGTATCGTCAGCAAACGAGAGAGAGGGACGTGGGCTGTAATTTGTAAAGGGGATGACAGGTGTATTTGTAATTTGTTAAGGGGAAGCGGGGTGGAGTTAACTTGCTCATCTGTCATAAAATTTTTATTTATTGTCATGTAATAAATGTTTTACGGGGTTTAAATGCGTATATGGGTGTCGTGAGGTGGTTGAAAAATATGATTGAGGGCAGATAAATTGCGAGTGAGATGCTTGACAGTAGTCAGATATAGTTTCACAAATGTGAATGGAGAGTGTTGGATGATAATCAGGAGAGAAGATATAAATTAAATCTCTTAAATTCTGCCACACTCACGTTTTAAATGTCATACATACACTCCTTTTTTTCCGAGCTATGAAATATCACAGTAAGAAGAAAAGTCAGCGTTAAGGTGACAGATGAAATAGTGAAGTAATGCAGACCGCTATAAAACAAATATATTTATTAATTTATTAACAAACAAAACTGTTCATAAGGACAACAATTAGTCCCCATATATATATATATATATATATATATATATATATATATATATATATATATATATATATATATATATATATATATATATATATACATATACACACACACACACACACACACACCCTTACACCAGGGAATATCGCATTATGTAACAAAATTAGTGGTGAGCAAATAAAAAACCAGAAAAGAATACTAGAAATCTTCTTCTTTTCTTCTCGTTCGCTGTTGTTTAGAAATGTCTACACAAGAAGTCCGGTTTTCTGAATGTATGTTGCTGTGGTTGAAAGTTCTTCAAGACTCCCAAACAGCTTTGTGTGGATGTGCGTCTCTGTGGGCCAATGTTCAGTTCGCAATTGACTAAGCATGTGGCAGTCTTGCAGGATGTGTTCGGCTGTCTGTGCTGCCTGTCCACACGTACATAGGGGTGATGGGACCAATCTCAGTCTGTATAAGTGACTGTTCAGTCTGTTGTGTCCTGTTCTCATACGGAACAGGATCACCTGTTTTGCTCGATCAAGATATTGATAGTTGTCTCTTTGTTGATCAATTTTCCTGATGGCCTTGATAAGGGTCTTCTTTTCCTGGAATGTGATTGTTTGTTCTTTTTGTTCCTGTGTTGCTCCCTCTTTTGCTAACATATCTGCTCTCTCATTTCCTGGTATGCCACAGTGTGATGGTATCCACTGTAGCACTACCCTTCTTTTGATATTTACTTCGCATAGGACTTTGTTTAATTCTGGCAGTTTATCACTGTTGAGGGCTTGCAGAACTGACATTGCATCGGTAAGGAATACAACCTGCTGACATTGGCTTATTGTGTTATTTATTATTCCTGCAGCAATGCTTATGGCCTGTACTTCAGCAGCATAGTTTGAACAGAATATTCCAGTAGGTGAACAGGTGGATTCATTTTCTTTGTCTGGATAGACCACATAAACTCCTGCGCCTCCGTTCTTCACTGCTCTGGTTGCAGATCCATCAGTATATACTTGGATCCATGCTTCTCTGGGTATAGTTCTTCAATCATGTCACATGCTGCTATTTTCCTTTGGAGAGTATTTAGCTCTCCCATGGGGCAGGTGGTAGTTATGGAGGTCTTAATACTGAAATTTTGATGTTGTTCCCATGGGGTTGGGAGGAGTGTGGGAGTTATTTCCTTAGTGATGTCTGGTAGTTCATCCTTGTATGTTCTAATTAGTTTTTTGGACCGATGCACAAAACTGCTTCTCTTCAACCTCCCACTGGCTAAATCTCCAAATCTAGTTTTCATTGGATGTGCGGGCATGTTCTTGTACTTTTCTGCTTGGATCAGGGTCTTAGTGTCTCGTCTGTATAATAAAGGTGGAATGCCTGTGATTTTTTCCATTTCATTTATTGGTGTGGTCTTCATGGCACCCGTGATCAACCTAAGCGCTTGATTTTGTACTTTATCTAAAATACTAGAAATAAAATATAACACTCCTCGTCTTAAGGACGGCCAATCAATTTAACACGCGAATACTGTCTGTACTACTATAGGGATCGCTTTCGCAAGCTCCCTATAACGTGTATGGCAGCACAGCCGTAGTAAACAGACTCCTTATAACTGCGTAGAGTATTAAGTGATGCTGGTTGGTGCTCGATCCTGACTTAATGTGATGTTACTGTGCTAATAATCCACAGTAAATTGGGTGTTGGGATTCGATAGTTCACCTTCCCGAACTCTTTGCTGGTAGAATTATCCTCTGGTATCGTTGAAGACGTGTCGTTGCCGTGTTTATGGGGATGTGTTGACTTTTAGGAAAGCAAAAGACAATGGCCACCATTGGGTGGTTATTGTTAGCTACAAGGTATAATTGACCACACAAGTATGGGCGCTGCTAAGGAGGATGAATTGGTAATAGTTGATTGTATTAAAGACGACACAAACGATGATATCCACTCACTGCCTGGTGGCGAGGAAAAATAATAAAGCTTGGCGATACAATGTCCCAGTAATTCGTGGGTTAGACGTAGAATGAGAAAGGTGGTTGACAGAGCTGTCTGTCTTCAGGGGACTCTGGAATATCTCCTAATATTCCTTTTTAATATTTACCTGGTATCAGGCTTAGTAACGCTTACTCCACTCTGCAGATATAAGACCACAGGAATTCTGGGACACAAGCCACAAATAATGCTTTAACCGAGATTAAATAGCCATGTTCTGCCTTAGATAGCTTCCCACATCTTGCAGACACATGAGCGAACAAGCGGCGAGGAAGTCTGGGGACAAAGACTTTCGGGAACCAGGAGATTTCTCCTGCTGCTGGAGATTAAAGAGTTCTATCTCGGTTGACCAGGGGAGTAGCGACAGGCACGTTCCTCGGTGTCCCGGCAAAAAGGGTTCCGTAAGACGTTCAAACCAGTGAATAAAAAGGCATTTTGATTCGGCTGTGTTCGCTTTTCCCTGAATCAAAAGACATTTTAAGAAATACCGCTACTAACATGAAACGAATTTCAGTCGCATCTTTGTAGCCGAAGCAAAGATACGTGAAGGTGGGGACTATGGACTGTCTAGTTTAAGATTGACCCTGTCGGATTCTGGATTTTTGGCTGTATACATTAAGCAAAATAAAGAGGTCAGAGACCAAAAATCTCAGATATGAAAGTTCGCGTTTAGACCAACGGATCGACAGAAAATTATGACTCAAACTCATGACAGTGGGTCATGTCTCGTTTCAGGCACAACAGTCGGTTCAGTTGCTCCCAATTCAAAGAGCAAAAATGTCACATTAAGTCAGGATCAGGCACCAACCAACATCACCTAATACTCTACGCAGTTATAAGGAATATGTTTACTACAGCTGTGCTGCCATACACGTTATAGGGAGCTTGTGAAAGCGATCCCCATGGTAGTACAGACGAGTGCTCAGTTGCATAGTGACTGGTTCTAAAAGCCAAGTGTGTTAGGCAGTTAGCGTTAGTGGATATATATATATATATATATATATATATATATATATATATATATATATATATATATATATATATATATATATATATATATATATATATATATATGTCACATAGATATGTAAATAGTGCAGCAGTGTCCCGTCCACTTTGCTTCCCCATCTTGGGTTTATAATTTTTGCTACGCAAAAACAAACAATTCGCTGACGAAATTCACTGACTGTAGACTCACCTTTGAAGCTACGCCTATTTCTTCTGTTTACAGGCGCTGACTTTCGTTTACCTATGTTCGTACAGGCTAAGATAACAGCCAGCGAAAGCATAATTCGCTTATCATAAATTATCACGCTAGCTGATTTGGCAATTAGCATTCCTGACAGACAAGAGCGTGCGGATAGGTAATTGGGTTCTTTGATCAGGGGGAAACGAGAGCAGGAGTTCGGCCGCTAACGGTTTGATGTCCAACATTTCAGGGACTTAAAGCCAAGGGAAAAGGCGAGATAATAAGATTTACCGACCACATTCGTTCGTCCGTGATCCCAGGGGAGGTAATTATCTGATCTACCGCAGAGAGACGAGATCAAAGACGGTCTGTCCGTTTTAGCTGATGTCTCTGTTGTTGGGCGGCACCAGGGAGCAGAAAATCTTATCTCTGGAACGAAGCTTCTTGATTTCCCTGGCCAGGACGAAGGTGCGAAAATTCGCATCCTTTAGAAATAATTACACCCTTTCTGTATATATTCTGCCTGCACTCCGAAGTACGAGGGGCGTTCGGAAAGTAATGCACCACATCGCTTTTCTCAGGAGCTGTTTATTCAAAAAGCATGAAATTTATACACAATATACATGGATATGTCATATAAACATCGGTATTATTCAACATAATCCCCATCAACTTGTACGGCTTTATGCCAGCGCGAAACAAGTGCATGTATTCCTAGCCCGTTCCAGATTTTGTCTTGATCATGTAGCCATTTCTTCGCTGCATGAATCACTCCTTCATCATCTTCACACCTTGTCCCACGGAGTGCATCTTTAAGTGGACCAGATAGATGAAAATCAGAGGGTGCAAATCGGGACTATAGGGTGGATGGGGTAGTACAGTCCAACCCAATTTGGTGATTGCTTCCCGTGTTGCCAGACTTGTGTGAGGGCGCACATTGTCGTGAAGGAGAAGCAGGTCTGCTGGATTCTTGTGCGGCCGAACTCTGCGAAAACGTTGATTGAGTTTTTTCAATGTCTTAATGTAAGCTTGCGAATTGATTGTCTCTCCTCTTGGAATAACGTCCACAAGAATCACACCTTCAATGTCCCAAAGGACAGTGATCCTGACCTTTCCAGCTGAAGGAATTTTCTTGAATTTCTTTCTTCTTGGTGATTGCGGATGATGCCACTCCATTGACTGTCTTTTTGTCTCAGGTTCAAAATGATGTGCCCAGGTTTCGTCACCTGTAAGGATCTTAGCCAAAAAGTTCTCTCCATCAGCATTGAAACGCTCCAACAATTCAGAAGAAATTGCTTTCCTTTGCAATCGGTGGTCATTTGTGAGACTTCGAGGAACCCATCTTGCGCAAACCTTAGAAAATCCGAGAGTTTTTATAACTGCATTTGCACTAACAATGCTGACTGACAGCTGTAAGGCCAATTGTTGAGTAGTGATTCGCCTATCAGTAAGAATAATGCCCTCAGCGCATTTCAACATTTCTGCGTTGGTGGCTGTGGCAGGACGTCTACAGCGCGGCCGATCAAGCAGCTCCGTATCTCCACGTTCTGATTCTTTGATTCTCTGAACCCAGCAACTGACTGTACTCCTGTCGACTGCAAAACTTCCATACACATCACATAGACGCTTGTGAATATTCACAACAGTTTCCTTCTCTGCAACGAGAAATTCTATCACAATTCGCTGCTTATAACGCAAGTTGCTAACACGCTCCATTTCAACGGTTTGGGGCAGCCGTATTATTTGGCCGATTGTAGTGCAATTTGGTGCACACAATTGGCACATGCCATATTTGAAGTGTACAAAATTTCATGCTTCTATCTTTATTATTAGTTGAGAAAAACGATGTCGTGCATTACTTTCTGAACGCCCCTCGTAAGTTATAAGTTCGCTCAGGATATTTTGGAAATCTAGCTCGTGATTCTAGCCATTGTGAAAGTGTGTCATAGCATTCTGTGGAGATTGTTCAATTTCCGATTGCGGTAATATATATTAGCATTAAGGAGATTTAATGTGTTGAAGGTTATCATTATAATTCACTGGGATTTTTCTAAGTGCTAAGACTGGCGTTTTAAATGACATATAGCTAACTTTTCCAGCTGTAATGTAAAATTTAATCAATCGCTATCACCCACAAAGAGATGTTTTAATTGACTAATAAATACACTAGTCGACTGACTATTGACGGAATATAAATGTATTTCTAATTTATTACGTGTAATTGTGTAAGTGACTAGTGAAATATCATGTGGCGAAACAAATAGCTAGTAATGACAAGCGATATTTGTAAAGCAGTCAATAATTAAATTAACACTGATATTGTGCGCTGAGAGTTTACCAGGGGTAGGAGGGGGAAGGCGCATGCCTTAAGCCCAATCCGTCCCAGGTGAGCAAAGCGTGATAAGATAGGCTAAGACCTGTGTGCTTTTAATTTAATTAAATGACGCAGTGGATAAGAGATCTTAACCTTACGCGTGACAGGATAGGATATTGATATTGTGATTAAATGTTTTGTTTTCTCCTAAATTTAGTACTGATCACAAACTAGCCTGTCAGCGGTCTAAGTCTAAATACAACCAGTAACAATTCTTAGTCTTTATCGGGTCTTCGAGGTTGACCTGTGCGATCCTCTTACTTCATCCAGAGAGAGAGAGAGTGAGTCCAAACGTATAGACATCAAGAATTAATTATAACTGGAGACATCAAATACCCAGATTTTTTAAAATTCAAATATATCAACCCGCTGTGACGAAATATCTAAACATAACATTGTTCCCGACTACTGACCATTGCTGTCAAGTGGATTTATCCAGAAAGATTTACCCACCAGACCTTTTCTATAACTATTGGAAGTACTAACTACTGTCCACTGTGAACACTAGATCTTGGTAATTATTTTGCTACCTGAACTATCTGACGTGACACTAGCATATCCTATAATCACCACCAAAGTAAGCGTTCCCCATTAGGAGGATTAATTATTCGTGGAAGAACTGGGGCTCACTTCGGCGAAACACACCACTGGATTTGTTACATGTACCCTGATGATTATGTTCAAGATGTTGTTAAACAATTAGTAGGTAAGCGAGATTGAATGTGGCCACATATTGACAGAGTGTGAGTAAGAGGAGTGAATATTTCTATTTGTATAATCATTGTACCCACTTCTTTTTTGTTCGCCAATACTGTTATTTTTTCAGGATAGATTAACTAGGAACTCTGTTCTTTACTTTATCCTCTATTCCTATACCCTAGCGTTAATCTTTTGACCGTTTGGGGGTTATTAACTTCTTGCGGGATCTTTCTCAACAGAGGGGATGACATTTATGGGGTTATTTTCCAAATTCTGTAACCTATGATTTCATTGATATATATATATATATATATATATATATATATATATATATATATATATATATATATATATATATATATATATATATATATATATATGTGTGTGTGTGTGTGTGTGTTTGATGTTGTGAGCAGTTTATATGATAATAAACTTAACAAAACTTAATTACTTGTGTTGGTCAGCTCAGCCCATATCCATACTCCATTTACTATAGTTTTCACGTTTGTGTGTCTTGTCGTCACTTAACTGTGTGTGTGGGTGAGCGGTTAAACGTATATGTTTTAAGTACGGAGAGTAGGATTGTCTGATAACAAATTACAGTCGTAAAGATTGGCTGGACTAGAGTATCTTCTCAGTCCAGTGACAGATTCTACCCTTAAACTATTCACTCGTGAAATCTATTTCTTATACCTTATGTCTCACTGAGTTAACACCTTTTCATTTCTGTTCAGATGGGACCAAATCTATCTTAAATACCTATCCAAATTTACGACAATATATATATATATATATATATATATATATATATATATATATATATATATATATATATATATATATATATATATATATATATACAGTAGAACCTCCATAGTTGACCACCTCCCTACATTGACCACCTCCCGAAGTTGACCACATCTTCATAGACCGGACACGCACCACATGTATTCAATGGAAGACGACCTCTGTAAGTTGACCACCTATGTAAGTTGTATCTTGACCACTTGGACTATGACACACAATAGTAATTTACCCTCTATTACTTGACCAGTTTTAAAAAAAATCAGTGTCTTTGAATTTTGTCGGCACAGGCTTTCTGACCACTTTTCGAATGATGCTTGCCGACAAAAAAACTTAACCTAACCTCTTTGATTTTTTCGCAAACATGCAGTATGAAAAGACCAACTTCTAAGCAAAATCTTCATTCTTGCTATGACTGCCCTGCCGGTTGATAGTAATTCAACTACTAAACTGTAAATTCTCTCTCAGACTGTGTTTTATACACTTTATCGTTGACAAAATTAACCTAACCTTTTTGATGACCCAAAGGAAAGAACTCAAGGAGCTGACAATGAAGGAAAAGGTTGATCTTCTACATTTTCTGGAAAGCAGTAGCCAAAGAAAGACGACAGAACATTTTGGGGTTAGCAAGACCACAGTTAGCAACATCCAAAAACGTAAACATGAGTACTTGGAGAGATGTGGTAAGGAAAGCGGAGATCTACAGCGGAAAAGGAGGAAAACTCCCCTAGATGAAGTCAATGAAGCCACATTAAACTGGTTCAAACATATGAGGGCAGTTAACGCCCGAATCTCCGGGCCGATGATTCAAGAAGTTGCTAAAAAATTCGCAAGGGAATTCGGGGTGGCAGAAGATTTCCAAGCATCAAGTTGTTGGCTCGAGAAATTTAAACTGCGACACGCGATCTCCCAGAAAGTGTTGTGTGGTGAATCCAATGAAGTTCCAGTAGAAGCTGTGGAAGAGTTCATCAAAAAGTTTCATTACTTCGCCAGAGGCTTCAAAGACGACGACATCTTTAATGCTGACGAGTGCGGACTCTTTTTCAATGCGATGCCTGATAGGAGCCTCGCCATGAAGGGTGACAAATGTAAGAGCAGAAAACTTTCCAAGGAACGTTTCACAGTTATGCTTTGCGCTAGCTCAACCGGAGAGAAACTAAAGCCCTTGGTGATTGGTAAATCGGCAAAGCCACGCGCATTCAAGAACCTGAAGCCCGAAGACCTCCCCGTCAATTGGAGATCAAACAAATCCACATGGATGACTGGCGCCCTATTTGAGGAGTGGGTAAGGGGCATCGACCGAGAAATGAAGAAGAAACGGTCTATTCTACTGACAGTAGACAACTGTCCTGGCCACCCACAAGTGGAACATCTCACAAACGTGATACTGATATTTCTGCCTCCAAACACGACCGCAAAAACCCAACCTCTTGACCAAGGCATCATCAAAACATTTAAAATGCACAACCGGGCCCAGCTCCTGCAGTGAGTCATTACTAAAACACAGATCTGTGGTCCGCCTGTGGAAGCAACTTCATCCGCTGCATCAGTTAACGCTCTGGATGCTGTCCTCTGGATCAGTTCTGCTTGGAATAAAGTTCAGCCGGAAACGATACAGAAGTGTTTCAAGAAATGTGGATTTGTCACAGCCCAAGAGCATGACGTTTTAGCCCCATCGGACAGTCCATCGCCAATGGCAGAATTCGAGGGAGTAGATTTTGAAGGTTTTGTTGCAATGGATGATGAGGTGGCAACCTGTAATGAACCTGACCCAGAATGAATTTTCCAAGCGATATTGACCGAAGTACAGACACGCATAACAGTGCACGAAGCAGCTGGTGAAGTTAAAGAAGCAAGTGCCGATGACACAGAAATTGCAGAGACTAAAAAGAAGAGGCTGTCAGGCATCTGATAATGCAGTTGAAGTCATTTGCTGTGGAAAAATGCCCAGGTATGTTGAGTGGTGTAGCCAGCGTTGAGAGTGCTTTCTCCACTTATGTTTGTAATAAGAATAAGACAGAGACCAAGATTGACTCTTTTTTTTCAGAAAGAATGATTAAACCATGATAAAACAGACGTTGATGATTTGATTTGATGTGATTATGTATGATTTCGCATGATACTGTATTCTCCAATATAAGCTGTTCAAGGAAGTAAAGTATCAGAACAATAGGCCTCGTTCCGTATGTTGACCACCTCCGTATGTTGACCGGTTTGCTACAGTCCCTTGGGTGGTCAACTTATAGAGGTTCTACTGTATATATATATATATATATATATATATATATATATATATATATATATATATATATATATATATATATATATATATATATATATATATATATATAGAGAGAGAGAGAGAGAGAGAGAGAGAGATTTCTCTGGCCCTTCGCCAGCCAACTTCAGTAACCAGTCAGTATCGACTGGAGAAGGACAGGCCTGCTGAAGCTGTAATTCTTCTTCAGGGTAACCACCGAGAGAAACAGTTATTTCAGAGAGCCAGGATAGTATACATTTTCACACCGGATTACACAAGTGGATTTGACTTGTTGTTGTTGTTATTTACTGTCTAGGAAGCTCAGCCTTCGCTGCCAACTTGGCCAGCCAACTCCAGAGACAATTGCTTGTACTTGTCCCTCATGTGAAAGTACTGTCCTGTCCAGTTTCGTGACTCTGTGTGTACTGTTTGTTCATTTTTTTTTCTTTTCTCTTTTAAAAGACCAATTTTTTTTTAAATATAAGATGCCATAAGGCTTACTTTTTTCCCCATTCATTACTTGAATGTATAGATAACTTGATAGATGTTTAATTTTTTATCTTTTGATTTGGACGGTTTGATCTTTAATAAATCGATACAAAAGATAGAGACCAGACATACAGTTTTTCCTATCTTCTATTTGTCCTCTATATCTGTCTGATCAGGTAAAACAGAGAGAGTGGGTGGCCATAACTAAAACAAAAGTGGAGGTGAAAACAAAGACTAAGTTCTCTTAAGCAACCCGTTATCTTGGTCGTTGTATGTCACTCAACCCTCACAACCTGTGAGACGGTCTGTCCTACAACTTCTGCGCTGCATTAAATTGGCAGCCCAATTTGGATGCCTTTGCCTTTCTTTTTCATTTACTCCACGACAGATGCCCATTTACAGCTGGGTAGACTAGAGCGTGCCGTTACTAGGTTTCGATCCAGGAACTCGGTAATTGTGCCGCGAGAGTAAGCGCCCTAACCGCCAATCGTACGCTAATGTCAGTTTGATTGACAATTTTATCCATTCCAAAACCTCTCTGTCTATCTCTCTCTGCCCTCCCTCCCAGCATCCCTCTTGCTGCCACAAATACGTGGAACACACACACGCACACATTCTCTATATCTGTCATTGAACATCTGTAAACGGCAGAAAACAATTGTCTGACTCTGTGCCGGTTATGTACATTTTGATACTCTACACCAGGGTTTCTTAACCTATGGTCCACGGGCTGTGAATGGATTCTAGTGTGACCGTAACGTAAATAAAATTTGTAATTATGCTTTTATGTATATATTTTTATCCAAGAAGGGTGCCCATAGCCTTCATTTGACGATCAAAACCTTCATAGGACAATCAAAAGGGGTCCGTGGCACAAAAAAGTTAAGAAACCCTGCTCAACGCATTCGTAAACAAACGTGCAAATACTTCCAGATTTGAACCTCATTGCTCGCGAATAACGTGTAGACCCTGATATTCCGTGTTGCAGTCCCCTCAGATAGTCACAGTAAACAGTACAGACGCCATACGATCTCTGTGTCTAGTCTAGCACTCTAAACATCTATGATACACTGCCAGACTGGACATGGCGCCAATTACGGGATGTCCAAAACTAAAACTACTTTTAATGGAAGTAATAGAAAGGAGTCTGCTTTGCGGACTAATATTTTTTCTTGTAGGAAAATCTCCAGGTTTGGCGCCTAGAATGCTCGTACACAGATCAATAATGTGGAACATGCGAAAAGAAGAAGGTATGCGCCAGTAGAACAAGCGATGAGAAGAAGACGCTGGAGATAGATGGGACACACCTTGAGGAAACCTGATGATAGCATTACCAGGTAATCATCGCTCTGGAATTCCCAGCGTAGGGAAAGGAAGAGGGCGCCTAAAGAACATATGGAGAAGAGAACTGGAGACATACATGAAGGGGATGTAGACGACATGGAAAATACTTGAGCTGATGACACGTGACAGGCAAACTAGGCATAAATTTACTGAAAGCTTACGCTCCTATGGGATAGATGATTGAATAAATAGACAATCATTACATAAACGATCGTTCTAGACGTATAATAAAAAATATACATGGTTCACTGGCGTGTCTGTTAGCCTACATAGCCGCATCTGTCTTCAGTGTCATTCACTCATTCATGGCTCCTCTGGCCTTTTGTATTCTTATTTTGATATGATTGTCTGTTCCTCCATCTGTGACTATAATTGCTGCCAAGGTATATGTACGACTCTTCATCTTGTAGTGGTGTTTCTTCCTGTGTAATGTGTTATGTGTCAGTAAATCTCAATTATGTCGTGAGTGCTTCCATATTATACTCTACAGTACATTACTTCTTACAAGTACGATTGTAGTAGTTGTACTTATTCCGTTCTTTAAAACAGAAAGCTAGCACAAAACTGTAATTTTATCACTGACTGCATGAAGGCAGCATAATATTTTCCGCGAAAACTTAACGTGTACGATGCTGTCAGAGCCGGGCCTAGGGATTGTTCAAGGTGGTCCCAGGTTTCGTGATGCCTCCTCTCCTCTCCCCCCACCCACCCACCCAACAACTCCTGCGCAGTCCTGTATGTACTATTACGAGACTCCAACTTCATACTACTGAGTTAGATCACGATGTAATTTCCGCAAGTGATGGTCAGTGTAGAATTTTACAAAAAAGATCAGAAATTTATGTGTTTAAAATCTTTATTTCTTTATCTTATTGTAGTTAATTGTATTTCTTTATTCATTTTGAATTACTAGTGGGACAATCGCTGACTTGAAGAAAAAAAATTAACATAAACATTACTAAAAAATGATCAGTTTCATATAAGCAAATAATTTTTACTTGCAAATTTTATGTTACATTTTTCTTGTTCTTTTAAAATGTTATTAATTTTTTTTAAATACAGTTTTGCGCCTCCTCCAAGTCGGCGTGGGAGTGACGTGTTAGAGACTTAAGTTACACTAAGTCTCAACTTCAATGAGGTGGGGTGACCAATGTCAATTTATCGCTGCTGTTGCCTTTCCTAACTACCAGATACCAAATGTTACAGCTGGATAGACTAGAGCGTGACTGAACCAGGTCCCTTCGCCTCCAGCAGCAAACGCGCTAACCCCTCTGCCATTAGGACACTCAATAAGCCAGATCCAGTGTGAACCAGTACATAGTAGGGCCTAGTCTACATGGAGTATTCCGCATAACGAGCTGGCAAAGACACTGAATGATGACTCTTGGTTTCAGAAATTTAATTTCGCCAGATCGCAGATAATAGCATTTGCAAACGGTCCCTAGTTTTTCGGCGATAATTTGGCGTAATGTGCACATTGGATAAACCACTGCAGGAGAATGCAGAATGTGTATGCTACACAAATAAAGCCAACTTCTTATTAATTATAAAAATTACCAGAAATGAATGAACTATCGATCTGTATACATTTTTTTTTGTGAATTGCACAAATAACAAGCGCGATGTAGATATTGGAAGACAGTAGTTTTTGGGAATGCTAATAAACGGCCTTGTGGTCGTAACGTTGGCTATTTTCTTTGTCTTTTGTCCTCCTATTCAGGACGAACGAGGAAGAAGAAGAAGAAGAAGTCCTCCTAATACGAGTCACCTTTTTTCGATTTTCTTTCATACCCTTCCATTGTACTTCACGTCTTACCGCAGTTCACCTCATCTTCCTTGACTTAATAAATGTGAACGAGCACAGAATCTTTGTCGGTACTTATGACTTATTTTTATTTAAATGAAGTACTCTACAAATTTTCGACCTAGTACTGCTTTAATCCATCTCCACTTTTGACCAAAATTGGCCTGAGGTCATAAATCAACATCATATAGTTTAATATATCATCCTACACAATATCTTACAGTTAAGTTTGAATCATCATGCAAAATTCCATTTTAATGTGATGTATCCTTCAATCTTCATTATAATTAGTAACCCAAGAACTTCGAACGAGTTTTTCTCAAAACAAGCTAAAGTGGAGGTGGGATGTAGCAGTACTATGGCGACGAAATGTATACTGTTACATACAGTTATTATACTTTGATCATTTCTGATAACCTAGATCAGGGGTCGGTGACCAGTCGATCATATCCTACTGGTAGATCCCAATGGTTGGTTTGGTAGATCTTTAGGTGACGGAGGGTAAGAAAGAAAGAATGTTTCAGCTGGGGAAATTTTGGACTTTCCCGCCGGCATTTGAAAGTGGGGATATCCCCAGAATTAAAAATACATTTTCCTCGTTCTCGGGAAAACCCCACTAGCTAGGTTACTGAAAATGCTCTTTATTAAGGAACTGCTTCAGCTAAGAAGGCGATCTTTTTCCTATAAGAGACATTAATATTCGGTAAACGATCATTTAGTTAGAATTTCCCACCGCGCTGTCCGTGGAATAGAAGGAAACATATCGCACAGTATATATTAAAGTTAGCACATAGACTGCACTTTTTTCAAATTCCAGATACTCTGAAAACATGATTTTACCAACGTAAATCGTTAATGAGCTCAGTTTTTCTAAAGTAGATCGTACAGCTCCTGGGATACCGACCGCTGACCTAGATCATGCACATGTTCTGTCGTTGTTCAATAAATGTGATTAATGGCGTGCGATATTAGACTTCCCTCTTAAATGGGAGGCCATGCGTTCTTAAACAAGAACAGATTTCAGTACATTAACAACGCCAACACGCATTCTCATTTTTTCGAACCAATATTATTTATCGATTAACTTTAAAGATAAGAATAAATGGAGAAATTCTGGAACAAGTCAAGAGTTTATCAAATCTTGGTCATATAATAACAGATGTGAAGCTGAAATCAAGAAGAGAATATAATTGCCAAAGATACGTTCAACAACATGGGAGAAATACTAACATCTAAACAAATAACTCACACATTAAAACTGAGAGTCATCATGTGTTACATATATTTTCTTTATTACTCTGTGGCAGTGGCGAACTAAGGGGGGTGCAAGGGGGGCGGTCCGCCCCGGGTGACAGCTAGGAAGGGGGTGCCATCGGACACCATAAATATAGTACTTATAGTTAAAATGTTACTTAGTGTTAAAAGTGTTTCTTTACTGAGGGAGGGGATGTCAGAGGTAAGATCCGCCCGGGTGCCAAGTACTTTAGGGACGCCTCTGCTCTGTGGTGTAGAAACATTACTTTCATTGGATTGCCAGTCGTCGGTTCACCTACCAAAAGCAAAAATGTACTAGCTGGTTGGATGTTAGGTGCCATATTTGGTCAGGTGACTTTTTGTGATGCCATATTTGATCAGGTGACTAGTTGTGATACCATGTTTGGCCATGTGACTTATTGTGATGCCATGTTTGGCCATGTGACTTATTGTGTTGCCACATTTGGTCAGGTCACTTGACTTGTTGTGATGTCATATTTGGTCAGGTGAATTGTGATGCAATAGTTGGTCAGGTGACTTACTTTGGGGCCATATTTGATCAGATCACTTTTTGTGGTGCCATGTTTGGTCAGGTGACTTGTTGTGATGCCACATTTGATCATGTGACTTATTGTGATGCCATTGTTGGTCAGGTGATTTGTTATGATGCCATATTTGGTCAGGTGACTTGTTCTGGTGTCATATTTGGTCAGGTGACTTGTTGTGATGCCATAGTTGGTCAGGTGAGATGTTGTGATGCCATATTTGGTCAGGTGACATGTTGTGATATCATATTTGGTTAGGTGGCTTCCTGTGGGGTCATATTTGGCAGGTTGACATACTGAGGAATAATAGCTGGTCAAGTAGTTTTGTGAGGTGCCATAGTATGCAGGTAAGAGTGAGATGGCATAGTTGATCTGCCTACTTATTCATAAACTGCAGTTAATCATGTGACTTCCAGAGATAATGTAATGGACCATGTGACTTTCTGAGGTAATGTAGTTGTCTGTGTGACTTACTGAAGTAATGTAGTTGACCTTGTGACTTAATGAAGTAATATATTGACCATGTGACTTATTGAAGTAATGTAGTTGACTGTGTGACTTACTGAAGTAATGTGGTGGCCTTGTGACTTAATGAAGTAATATATTGACCATGTGACTTACTGAAGTAATGTAGTTGACCATGTGACTTACTGAAGTAATGTAGTTGACCATTTGTCTTGCTGTAGTAAAGTATTGACCATGTAACTTACTGAAGTAATGTAGTTGACCATGTGACTTACTGAAGTAATGTAGTTGACCATATTACTTACTGAAGTAATGTAGTTGACATGAGACTTACAGAAGTTTTGTATTTGACCAAGTGACTTACTGAAGTAATGTAGTTTACAAGGGACTTACGGAAGTTTTGTATTTGACCAAGTGACTTACTGAGTAATGTAGTTGACATCGGACTTAACAGAAGTTTTGTTTTTGACCAAGTGACTTACTGAAGTAATGTAGTGACCAAGTGATTTACTGAGATAATGCAGTTGACTGTTGAACTCACTGAAGTAATGTAGTTTACTTTGTGACTTAATGAGGTATTATTAATATGTAACTGACTTATAGCTTACTTCTGCTGGCTGTGAGATGAAAGTGAGAATTTATTTTATTCTCCGAGTACTCTGTATTAAGTTTTTTCTATTTCTTTTTATCTCTTATCTTGCTGTCCTCAAGCAGCTCATCATCTAGCTAATGTTTATCATTGTATTCATCCTCAGGCTAGTGAGGGACTTAACCGGAGTCAATGTGAACATGAGGGTTGGAATTCACTCAGGCCGCGTCCACTGTGGTGTGTTAGGCCTGTACAAATGGCAGTTTGATGTCTGGTCTAACGATGTCACTCTGGCCAATCACATGGAGAGTGGAGGAGTTCCTGGGTAAGTCAGATATCTGATTTGTTACTTGCTTCTAGCACCTAGGAGTGATAGTAGTAAGCAGTGAATGGTGGCAAGTGGACATCACTGAATACTCACCTTAATGCAGTCTTCTCACCCCCCCCCCCCCCCCGCCCCCCCCCCCCCCCCCCCCCCCCCCCCCCCCCCCCCTCCCCCCCCCCCCCCCACCCCCCCCCCCCCCACCCCAACCCCACCCCCCCCCCCCCCCCCTCCCACCCACCCCCCCCCCCTCCCCCCCCCCCCCCCCCCCCCATCACTTTTTACCCATCCCCCTCTTTCCTTACATAGCATCAACATGCTGTTTCCTTTTACTTATTATCACTTCTGCAGTACTTGTTTCAAAATGATGCCATCTTTTCATTCTCTTTCTGTTGTCACTTCTCCACTTCTTACTATCACTTTTCATATCTCTTCATTGTGTTATGTGTTTTTGCCTATCTAATTTTTTTTTGGTTTCTGTTTAAAACTTAGCCATCTTTCATTTTCTCTTTTGTCTGCTGACTTATCCATTTCTTTCTGTCACATGCATATCACCATTTCTTTCTGTCACATGCATATCACCATTTCTGTCTGTCACATGCATATCACCATTTCATAGTGTTTTTTCTTACAGCAACAACTATTTTTCCCACTATCATATTTTCTATTCCGTCTTCCCCTCTCCCTTCGCAAGCATATAATAAATTACCAGACCGTACGGTCTTTTATACTTGAACATGTGCCCTAATATTACCAGCAGCTCGTAAGTCTAGAGTTAAAGGGGGGGGGGGGGGGGGGGGGGGGGGGGGGGGGGGGGGGGGGGGGGGGGGGGGGGGGGGGAGGGGGGAGGTCACCTCACCAAAATGAGGCAAAACTCTGATTTAAACAAAGGAAAAAAACCTCTCCTGTTTTTCATACTTTTTCTTTCTTTGAGTTTGAGAAGAATTGATTAATAGTTTACAATTACCAGCACCCGAATGTCGACACAAGGCATATTAACCGAAATGCAGGTTTATCTATGAATGAATTTACAACAATATCAACAAATTTACAATAACTGCATCTGCAGCCTCATCCACATCAGTGAAGCAACCAAGGAATGCCTGAATGGGGACTATGATATGGACCCAGGCAAGGGTGGAGACAGAGATGCTTACATCAGGAAGTTAGGCGTCAAAACATACCTCATCAGAGCAGACACCAGAAGGCACAAAGTAAGTATGTCAGAGGCTAACCGCATTGGCTTACCATGAGACTTTCACTGCTTAGGCATCCATGCACTTAAATGGATTTAAAAGCAGCAGCTGATTAATAGCACATTCATACCAACTCTGTGGTCTACAGACCATGGGGGTCTGTGACTGGATTCTAGGTGGTCCATGCACGTAATCTAAAATTTAAAATATAACATTTTGAATTATAGATTTATGTAAATTTTATACTCCTAAGATGAGTTTGTAGCCTTCAATCGAACAATGACAAAGGTGGTACCCCCATGCGATCACAAAAACGGAATCGTAAGGATTCAACTGCCCATAAAAAAGTCAACAGTACTCCAGTATAAAAAAAAAACATGGTGTCAAAATCTTGTAGACTGGTAGTGTCCCAACACTTGATACAATAGTGTTAAAACTGCTTTCTTCCCCATAAAATTCAGTAAACAGAATATGTGGAAAACTAGACAGAGCAGAGTTAAAATGCCCAGAGATAAAGTGCAAAACAGAAATGAGCAATAACGAACAGTGACATATCGGATCAGATTTATGCCTTCAGGCAACTGAGTAAGTCCTGTTGTCTTGCAAAATGTTTTTTTTTTTATTTAGCAGGCTAACTCTGTACTTGAGTAATTATTTTACTTGCTTAATATGAAAACATAGATTTTTATTATTAAAGTCTCTTATTGCCGCTCCAAAAATAAATTAGATACTATGACCTTGCTTATTTGATCGCGGGCAATCCCTCTTTTTTTCCCAGTGTACATTAAAAAAAAAAAAAAAAGAAAATAATAAACATATTCAAATATGATTTTATTCTTTATATTCTTTGGTATCCAGGTATCTGATTCCAGAAGAGAGCATACTACCAGAGGTGCAATGAAATTAATGGGCATTGAGGAAAATGGTCATGTGTAGGTGTCTTACACTATTAAATAATGTTGTCATGTGTTACTTTCTAATAATTTGAGTAATTAACATACCTGCCAACCTCCTGAGATAAAAACTTGTACCGCATACCAATAAAAACCTGTACAAAGTTTTAAAAAAACCTGTACCAATAAAAACTTTTAGCAAAAAGAGCGTCATAGGAAAAAAAAACTTTACAGAGAAAAAGTAATTTGTAATACACAGAGGATAGAAACAGTTTTTAAAAAATAGTGAAAAAATCTAAAAAACAAAAACATAAATGTTTAACACATTTTAGATTTTAGCTAAAATTAATAACCTCAAATTCCTATTCTGAGAATTTTGAATGGATGCTTTTGCTGCCAAGTTATATGGTGATACAGACACCTTTTGCAGTTTTTAAAATGTCAACAGATGATTTGTCTAAAGAACTAACATGTAAGTCATGTGGTCACCAATGTTTGTGATCCTGTTACTATAGTTGTTGATCAAACTCATTAAATTGGGCCAGAGTTATTTTGCACGCGGTGCGCCAAGACTTTTTTGTCGGTAGGGCAGAATTGAATAAAGAGATGAGAGTGTTTCATCTTTCAGTCGAAATCTTGTTTGTGTATTCGCTGCTTGTTGAAACCATGTACTTATTAAGTGTATACGCCTATGAATTGTAAGGTAGAAATGTGGGAAATATGAGTGAATTTCATAGAGACGTTTTGTGTTGTGTAACGGTGTCTAATTGTCGTGTTCTCGTACCCTGGAGAGTGTGTATAGTGAGAGCTCTGCATTATAGTGTGTTTTTTGTTGTCTTCCTTGGTGTGTATTCTCTTGATTGTTAAATCATTGTTCTCTTGCAGTCTTGTTTTAATAGAAGTATAATTGTGAGATGAGAAAAACGCTAAAAAGTTGACTGTAGAATCTACGATCTTACCAATAAGTGACCAACTGAATATTTCCGTGGTTAAGTGAGACAATGTAGTACTCAACTCGTGTCACGCATGGATAGTGCCTCCTCACAACGTGTCACAAGTCTGAATGCACATATATACAAACGTATGTGAAACACAGAAGACTAGAAAAAACCATGTTGCCGTTGCGAGTGGTCCCGCATCTCTCAAGTAGTAGAGTAATCAGTTTAGTCGAGTCAGAACGATGATACACGACCACATCGTTATATGTTATCTTTCCCTTGGTTTGCTGTAAGAGAGAGGTAAAATAAGAGAAGTTTATGCATGAGAGTGCAGATTAGCGTATTACTTTGTCAAACAAATAAATAGAATAAACGTCAATATAATGATAGCTATTTTTGTGTGAACTCTTGTTTAATGCAGTGTATTTCATATGGTATCTCGTAATCTCCTAGCTTGACGAATTGTCTGTTCGTCACCAAAGCACATGAACTCTAAGGTGCACGCGTCGATGAGTTATGTGAAGAGGTCTCTAGGTCTTGGTTGCTCACGTTTTTGATCGGCCACAATATGACTACGCGTCCACCACGTTCTGAAGTCAACTGACCCACATCACCCCTTGTGTGCGCTAAATTTCTAGTGTGTCTAGCTTTTCTGCATAATCCGTATTTTGTTGACAACAGAGATCTCAGAGAAAGAGTAGATATATATTGCGCGCACTAATCTCTCAGCATATTTGTCTATCTCACGCTAATGTCATATCGTTATCGTCTTCAAGAGTGTAGTTTCGACCATTACCTCGTGTTTAGTGTTTTGATCTTGGAGACTTTATGATAATGTGAAATATGTAGAAGGCATGGTAGACGATAAGGCTCTAGCTCAGAGAGAATACTATCTCACGCAGAAAAACGTAAACCAACGCCGAATCTTCAAGATGATTATCAAAATTTGTGTCGCTCCGCACAGTGTAACGTTGCCAAAGAACCAACCGCAGACATAGTGGATGATGATTGAAACTTAAAGTTCAAATTTAGTTGATTGTAGTGGTCTCTGCAAGAAGCGGAAGTGTCTCAGTGTCAACGTGTTAGAAGTATCATCGAAGCTGCCATTAGCGAGCTCCGGTTAGTTATGGGTGTTCTGTGTATGTTCCGTTGGGCGATTGAGAAGTCAATAAACCTCACAGCATTCTCGTAGCTTATTGCTCCTTACACATGGGTCGGCGATGTATCGTTTGGAATGCATGTAGTAGGACAACGCTCAGTGATCGATTTGGATCTTGGGGAGCGTTCGCCTCTAAGGTTATAAGGAGGTGAACAGATGTGTTTGTGAAAAGAAGAGAGAAGAAGAGAGTAATCTTTATAGAATCAGATAAGAGAAGAAACATAAGAAAGTCAGAATACAATGCAGTGCAGGAAAGTTTCGAGATGATTTCATTGGCATGTGTAGTTCTTATTTGCAGGCGTATAATACTACGTCAGCCACAGTTAAGTTTTTGAACGCTGAAGCAGCGATACACGGATATCACACGTACAATGATGTAAATTTGGCGCTCACAGAAGAAGCAAAGATAGATTGAGGATAAGTACAGTGAGAAAAGCATTATTTTAGACCTAGAAGTACAATGCAGAGTAGACTTGGGAGTGAAGACGGAATGCATTTGAAATAAATACGTTACTTTAAAGAGAGTAAAGATCAATGATCCGCTTTACATTATCTATGGCTTAATAATCTTATGCATATAAATGTGCTTCTCTTGTAGACGCTCCAGATGGAGAGATACCGTAGATCAGATCTCAGCAGTGCTATTGTTGACCGCGCGTACCTCAGATTTTTTGTTTAAATTGATCTAAGAATACTAGGTGTGGTGATATGTGATAGACCTATTTCTTCAGGCTGTATTGATGTCGACACCAGAGGTCCTGGATGCCATGCACTAGTTCTCTTGGCTAGTGCAAAACACAGGCACACTAATTTTGATGTCCACTTTTTGCACAATAAAATCTATTTCTTTTAAAATTGATAAGAAATCATAGCTCACTTAAAGTAAAATTAGAAAGATAAAAATTGCCCTAACCTGTAGGCCTACACCCTTTTTAAAAATTTATAAGTTTACAGTATGCGACGCGGTGATTCTCGTCGAGGTTTTAGGGCTCATGCTCGATGGAAGTGAAACCACAATATTTTTTTGTCACAGTGATATATTTACTACCCACTGAGTATGCCTGTATTTTACACGTCGCAGTGATATCTGTGGTGTTCGTTAAGTGTATGTTATTTATGTACTATTAAATTGAGGTACTGATTCGCCATCTATTAGATTTGGTATTAGCCGATTTTATGTTTAAGATGAGATTATCAGAGAAATTGTGGTTCACAGCTGGCGAAACTAAATAGGTACGTGTACGTGCTGTAGATATACATTACATTGTGTGTTGTGAGAAATGTTGATAGGATCTGGTGAACTGCTCGAGTCACTGTATACTAGACGCTGCCAGTTGGGTTATTTGTTTTGTGGTGTGTGATCGTTTGGGATTCAGTGCGTCCTGTATGGATAATATCCAAATAAAAGGTGTCCAGTTGTAACCCATGGAAATTCCTGGAAGCCTTTGACTCCATTGCTCAGTGTTAGAGCATAATCCCCTCCCAGGACTGGATTACCGATCGATCCACACTCCGTTTGCCTGTTGGTACATAGCCCGAGCTTGCGCACCCCGGTCTGAGGTAACCAGGGTCCAATCTCGCTTGTCTTAAGGAAAGCACGTGCTCGTATAGCAGAACCGTCTAGGCCAAGTATCTTCACCTAGTTTTGCGAGTCAGTATTATTCTTTATTATATTTGCGTTCCACTGTCGCGGGAGGAAACGTCGTGTTGTATAAAGAAGAGTAGGTTTGTCAGTTGAGACATTTAGCATCTTGTTGTCTTCGTTGTATAAGATCGTGCTACTGGAAAGGCATTCATCCTTCTTGTCCCCCCTCTATTGCTGGACGGTCCCTTCGCTGAGACTATAAGAACTTAGCTAAAGTCCTGACGTCCACCAGAAACTGTAGTCTCAGACCCAGTCTCGAGTAGATACAAGAGAAGATACTACATCACGCTCGATAAGTGGTTTTATTGGTCACCTAGCAAACACTGTTCTCCTGGAGCGTTAACGCTAAACCCCCCCGGCTTGTAGCCGTTATAAAATATATGTCCGCATTCCGCCGCGTCATTCGTTCTGTTTGTGCGTCTTCAGAGATAGATAACACCAGACATTGATGATGAGGTGAAATGAGTCCACTTGAGCACCAGACTTAGTGTCTGACCGCTTCCAGTGCATGAGAAGGTGAGAGTTGACATTGGATCTCGGTCAGGAGCATAAACATATGTGCATGGAAGTATCGTCAAGTCAACTCGAGATAAGGGATTCCGCGCAAACAAGTAATGACAGAAGAGTGCACGCAAGAAGAGTCCGCACACGAGTTTAGTTAAATTCTGTAAGTGTTTATGTGGTACTGTTTACTGGTTCCATCTTATTTCCGTCTCACTCATTTTGGTATGTTTGTATATACGCACTTGTGGCGAGCACCAATCAGACGCAATATGTATTTCGAAAAACCTATAATTGGTGCCAGAGTATTAAACTCCCAAACTTATGACCCAGTCCTCAGACTTACCAGTTGCCTGATGTCTTTTCAGGAATTTCTCATACCGTGGGCTGGGCCTTACCCCTTCTTGATATCACTCAGTGCCTGAGGTCTAAGTGATACAGGGGGGGTATGGATCTGTATGACTTTAATGAGTAAGTTACACAAGAAGCCAACATTGTCTTTTTTCTCTTAGTCACTCTTGTCATTTGACAGATAAAACGCAGGGGAGCCTCTGACAATACGAAAGCAGTGTGTGTACAGATGGGTTGTGGGTTTTGTTGGGGTTTGGTGCGAATGATTAGGTGGATGTGTGGGCCTATACAATGATTGTCAACTGGGGAAGTGTTAGTGTGTTGGGACGAGTAGACTGGCTCAGCGTTAATATGTTTAGCAAACACAAATTGCTACAGAAAAACCTGGGGGGGGGGAAGGATGAATGTAGGAAGTATGGGGGGGGGTCGGGTTTACGCACGGGGTCTAGAAGAGCAAGTTCCCACCTGTATTCATTGTGATGTATACATTCACTACATCGTAACTTCGATGGATCTTAAGAAATGAGAAGTATTCGATTAATCAGTTGGATGGAGTATTACAGTTGTGTCACATTTTGAGTGTGTGTTTCCACTGATGAGACCCGCAGGGTTTTCTAGGGTATTTAGTGATTCTCGACTTGAATCTATAGTGATAACTCATTTGTGGCATCTGGTATTTTCTTAAGTATGAGGTGGGGTTCCTGTCAGTTGTTTGGAGGTTATTTGAAGAAACCGTGGGAGTGGTGTGTTTGCTTTGCGGCTGTTGTGCACATGCTTGTGTTCACATCAAGACATGGGTTTATGAATATGCCTTTGGTGTAGTGCGTAGGTGCACACAGTGGGGTCTTATACTGGATGGGGGCTCAATATGGATACACAATTGTGACTACTGGGGGTTATTTGGTTCCGTAGAAGGTTAATATCATATTGTGGAGAATCATATTATCATGGTGATACTTGATTACTCAGCGTTGAAAGGGATAGTGGTCGTGGACTGACCGAGCAGGTGTTTAGCGGTCTAGACCCGGAGCCTCTCATTTTTATTGGTTATGAGAAACCCTCAAAGCGTGCACCAAGTAGCCCCTTTGCAAAGAGCAGTGGCGTGAGCAGGGTATCTACGCGACTAGGGGGGGATGGAGGGGGGTAGTGCGGGGATAATGCTGTTCCTTATTTACGAAGTGTTTAAATAGTGGCTCCCATATGTATGGCTAATCTAATGGTGATTTGTAGAGACCTGCTCGATTGTGATGCATGGAATGCCTATTATACCGTTAGGGGCTCATGGATAATGAGTCCTAATATGTGAATACATACTATTTTAAGCCATGTGTCTATGTACGGACATTGTGTTCCTTGTCTGAAGCATACCGCGTAGACGTACTGAAACAAGTTGTGCGTTTACCTATTAATGGTGTAGAAATTATCTTAAAAAGACCAACGGCGACAAATTCCTCTAGTTCCAGTACTTCTGTGAATTCGTAAACAAACAGTAAAGAGCAATGCTCGTTATTAGTGTGATCGCAAGTAGTATTGTACGCATGGGTTTTGTGTGTGGTTTGGAATAGTCTGGTGTTGTGATGACATTGTTTTGCGTGTTGGTGTTTTATTGGGGTTAGGTGTTTTTGAGTAAATTGTATCAGGTGGAAGTTCAGTTCCTGCCATTTGCCCGTAGGTCTTAGCTCACAAAAATTATATAGGGTAGTTTCGTGATGGTAAGATCATGTGTAAAAAGAATGAAAAATTATTGTTTGGTAGTGCATGCATATTTGTTTTGTTTTATTGTAGTATACAGGGTCAGAATGTTACACAAATTAATGGACAGATTAATTACAATAAAAGTCAGATAAACCAAGCTGACTGTGTGGGAGGTTTGATGACTCGGGGGACAAAAGGTTCCGTGCTTGACTTGTACCATAGGATGGGTTTGGTGGGTTGTGGGTTTATCAAGGGTGTGGAAAGTTGGGGTTGTCATGTTTCAACAGGGTTACCTAGCTGTTGTTTGTGTCATCAGGCCAGTCTAATCAAATGGGGTGGAAAGTCGTGTGAATTAAAACTTAATCAAATAAGTAAGTAAGTATGATTACCCGAATGGCATAACCAAATAATTGATGTTCTCGTCAATAACGCAATATTGGTGTTTGAAAGATGAAGATGTGAAAGCTTTAAGTATTGATATGCCGGCCAAGCTACTGCACAGGAACTACTCTCATACCCATAAAGATCGCGATAATTAGGAATACTGACTCGATAGCAATCCAAGACCGTGTGTGTATGCTGTTCACAATTTTATGTTCGTTTGTTTGTACGTTTTCTTGACACCACAACTCATAGAATAACACCAGGAAAACTTCGATCACAGTTGCGAGCGCGCAAAGAAAATTGTTGATGACATCGGGTGTGGGGGGTTGACCTGTCCTGGGGTGCTAGGGCTCAGAGTGCTATGTTAGTGTACTAGTGTCCAGCGTTTGTCTGACGAGTGATTGGGGTATTGGATGAGAAGGTTTTCATGATTATTTGCAGACCGTTAAATGTTAAGAGACAATCCCGAGATGTATAAAGCCTTGAGCCGCTAATTCTGTGGCGATTGTTAAAATCTGAGCACGTTCAAGATTAGTGAATTTCATCATGCCACTCTCGCCAACTTCCAGATCAACTGGCAGACTACAGCAAATTTTCACAGTTTACCCACATTGACGATCCACAACCCATACTAATGTTACAAAACACACATTAGGCTAACTAGACTTCTCCTCGATGATGCATCTTACTTAGACTAAGTCCACCCCATTTTCAACTGTGCATGGCAACTTTGTTTCACCTACATGGACCCACGGAATCAAACGAGGCGTGCTGCTCGGGGTTGTTTGCTACTAGTTCATCTTCTGCTTATGTTTTGTTGCTCTCCTGGGAAGTTCGTGGTGTGATATTTGGCTAAAACTCCTTAATTAGACTACAACGAGCATTCGATATGTGGGGCGTTAATCTATGTAGTAATCACGAGTGGTCCTGTTCGACTTATTCCTAAATAGCGCTAAAGATCATTATATCACGTGAGTGGATTTTAAAATCAGTACACTTTGTCTTTATCGATTAGTAACATGGTCATGTGATTTTCTCTGCAACGACCTACGGTAATTTTACATTCATATATGATAGATACATACGCGTATTTAAAAGTTCATATATAATGGTAGTTAAATATTTATCTTTGAAAAGAATTTTTTGTGTTGTATTTGTATCTTGACTGTGTGTTCGGCTGTGGGCGGTCTCTTGTTGGGCGAGAGGTTAGTCGGTGACTTCCGTACGGGCGTTGCGTTTTCTACTCGATGGTGAATTCTGGGTGTCACACTTGTGAGGTAGTAGACTGTCATCGTTAATAGAATGGTATAAGACGACTTACTACGATTCCCTCATGTGATCTTTGAGTTTAACTATAATCGCCTCGACAATTTATCTAGTGTCATTTAAAATTTTGACTGCGTTAACGCAAGCATTGCTATTAGTGTTAAATTTTAAAACTGTGAGTTTCTCTGTCATTATACAATTGCGAAATATATAGGAATTGCTTCTACTAGTTTGTGCACTGATTCAGCGACTAAGCGTAGATTTAGAATGAATCTATCCCCGATTCTATATTTGCTGTAAACTAATCTCTAGAATTTTAGGAAAAAAATAATAGAGTATTTTCCTCCAGTGAAAAAAATCGTGCACTATGTATATTCCCTATAACGAAGAAACTCCGTCCTGATGAGGACCAAATGTTTATTGAATGAGACGGTTGTTGTTTCCCATGTATGTTTAATAGTTGGTACATTTAAAACAAATGTTTTCATGTTCTTCTGTATAACTGTTTTGTTTTTGTGTCCCTGATCGACATTACACTACCTTTTAAAATATAGTTGATCATATAAATTGATGTACAAGAATCAACTGATAGTTAATTGCTATTACTAAAGGTACACAGTTGATGATATAAAACACTATTTCTGGTGCACTGCACTTATATTAAAGAGTGAACCAGCAACTTATAGCTGTTATTATATAAGGATTTATACAAGACCTTTGTAAGGCTTGTTTCCCACAGTGATTGGGATAGTTAAGTACTATATTTTTCATACAGGTTACCAAAGTTATCATACAAGGTTCTTTGATTACCTTGGACTACTAAGAAAAGTGAATTTATTTACTTTTGCAAATGACTGATCTTATTAGACAAGATGTCTACAGTAGATTATTTTATCACACAAGGCAGGGCTCTTGATAAGACTGGTCAGCAATTAGAAGAATGGGCAGTTGCTCAATATGACAAAGCATTAGCTGCAGAAGAGAGAAAACTTGCTACTGCTGCTGAAGAAAGAAAAGCATTGATTGAAGCAAAGAAATTAGCAGCTGAGGAAAAAAAATTACAAAGAGAGGATGAACAAAAGAAATTGCAGATACAGACTGATGAAAAAAGATTCCAGATGGAAATGGAAAAAGAGAAAAGAAAAGAAAAAATTACAGACTGCTGCAAAGATGAAGCTGCTGAAGCTCAAGAAAAAAAAAAAAGAGAACATGAACACAAAAAGAACTTTTAGCATTTGAGTTAGAAAAGTTAAAGTTAACAAACATAAGTAATGTTAATCAAGCATCTGGTGGTAATGGTAAACCCTTTACTTACAAGGTCAAGGTACCAGCGTTCAACCCTTCCAGTGATGACATAACATTCTGGCTAAATAGATTTGAACGCTCGTGTCGAGCCCATAATGTGGACAAATCACAATATGCTAACCAGTTATCAGAAAATCTGAAAGGTGATTCTCTGACTAGTTTAAGTTTGGTTGAAGAGGCTGACAAAGATAACTATGATGTTATTAGGGCAGCCTTATTAAAGAAGTATCAGTTGTCTGAAGAGGGTTATCGGAAGTTGTTTAAGACAATGGTGCCTGAGGCAGGTGTAGAATTCTCAGAATTCATTGCAAGGACACGTCTTACATTTGATCGTTGGATTGAGCTATCCAAAACAGAAAAGACTTATGAAGCACTTATGGACTTGATACTCAGAGACAAGATTATGTCAAGTATAAATAAACCTTTCCTCGAATTCTTACATGAGCGTAAACCTAAGTCTCTAAAAGAAATGGAACAGTATTGTACCCAATACGTCACTGCAAATCCGGACGTAGCTATTAGCAACAGTAAGGTTAAAGAAGGTATGCCAGTTGCTTCTGCAACACCATACAACCCTAATCACTCTCACAAATTCCAAGGACCTCAAATTAGGTTTAATAAAAAAGGTAACTATTACAGTTATCAGAACCAAGGTAACCAATCATTTCAGGGTTCTTCTTCGAATACCTGGAGAAGAGCTGACAGCCCTCGATTCAGGGGTGGTCATAATTACAGGAACTTTCGCAAAGGAAGTCATTCTAGAAACTATCCAAGTTTTCCTTCATGGAGACAACAGGATCATAATTACCGAGATACTCATTATAATGAATATGATGATAGTAACCAAAGGAGCTATGATTCAAACCCGAGTAGGGGTTATAATAGTGGAAACAATGATAAGTACAGAGGCAATAATAACAGAGGTAGAGCACAATTCAAAAAAACATAAAGCTCATTACCAGGCGAACTCTGCACAGCAAGAGTCCCACGAAGCCTATAAACAAAATAAAGATAATGATGACTCTAATAATATGGCATGTGCCGCTTTTGATTTTGGGAGAGCATCTCAGTGCCCCCAATGCAAAACATTATTTGAGCCAACCACAGTGTCTACTTTAAGCTGTGGGCATCCTCTTCCCGCTCTTCCTGCGTCAATCGCGCATGATGGGAGAGGTTCTCTTGTCTTACACAAAGGTTTAGTAAATGACAATCCAGTCTCAGTACTTTTTGATTCTGGATGCACAACTATTGGGGTTAGGCAGTCACTCATAGATCCTTCTCATTCAAATGCGTAACATTTGGCGGCACCATAGAGAAAATACTCTACCGCTATATCATTAGGATTGCTACTCCTTTCTTCACAGGAGATGTACACGCATGTCTTTTGCCGAATCCGATCGCTGATCTTATCATCGGTCGCATTCACGGAGTCAAAGAATGCACTCCGGAGCAAATTTCCGTTTGGGAAAATCAAAATATGCAATCTGCTAATGCGGTAGTCACTAGAGCTCAAGCTCTCAATATGCCTGAAACTTCATCTGTTGAAGATAATGAAGTGCATAACCAAGATGATCCCTTGGTAATTTCTCGTGACTCGTTTATAAAACAACAAGAAGAAGATCCGACTCTTAAGAAATTCTTCACTCTTGTAACGAAAGGTGATCCGAATAAAGATTCAAATTGTAAATCTTGGATTACAATGAAGAATGGCGTACTTGTACGTATGGTGCAAGACTCCACTAAGTCAAGTCATTCTCAGATTCTTGTACCCAAGAATTTGAGAGTTAAGATCTTACAACATGCACACGACTCTCAGTGTGCTGGTCACATGGGTTTTTCCCGTACAAAGTCAAGAGTTCTTGCGGCTTTCTTTTGGCCTTTTGTGAACAAGGACATACGGATCTATTGTCGATCCTGTAAAGTATGTCAAGAAGTCAAATCCAAAGGTCGTCGTCATGCTGCGCCTATTCAGGCTGCAGATATTCCTATTCGTCCATTCCAGAAAATGGCGATAGACATCATTGGTCCATTCAAGATCAAATCTGCTAGAGGACATCAGTTTATCTTAACGTGTGTAGACATGTGCACACGTTGGCCAGAGGCTATCCCTCTAAAGAGCATTACTACCGCTGACATTGCAGATGCTCTTTGGCTTATATTTTCTCGGCTGGGATTCCCCGGAGAAATATTATCAGATCATGGCACCCAACTGATATCGGATACCATGTCTCAAGTAATGTCTACTCTACAGATAGAGAGATCTTTGAGTAGCATCTATCATCCTATGTCCAATGGGATGGTCGAGCGACTAAATAGAACACTTAAGAACTTATTAGGGAAGATAACTGAGGATCATCCTCAAGATTGGGATAGGGTTTTACCCGCGGCCCTCTTCGCGTACAGAGAGGTCCCCAATGAACATACAGGGTTTTCTCCCTTTGAACTTGTCTTTGGCGCGCGACCGCGCGGCCCAATGTCTTTGCTGCATGATCTTATAACAGCTGACAATATTGACGATGACACAAAATCTTCTTACGAGTATGTCATCGCGCTGAGACAAAAGATTATCGAAGCATGCAAATTGGCAACGTCCTCTTCGGAATTTGCTAAGCAGAAGGCAAGACAATTTGCTAATAAGAAGAGAACTTTACGACAACTTTGTCCTGGTGACAAAGCATTTGTTTTGCTACCTTGTCGTGAAAATAGACTCCTTATTAGTTGGAAAGGTCCGTACGATATAATATCGAAAATTTCAGATGTTGACTACATCGTCGATATTAACGGGAAGCATAAAACCTTCCACATCAATATGCTTACGGAGTTCCATGAACGTCCTGACTATCTACAGCCTATTTTCCAGGCAACGGACGATTCTCATGTCAAACATGGTCATTACTCATCACTGTCTGTAATACAGGATGAGGAAACAAGTTTTTCGGATGTTAATCTTCCGCTTCCAATGATCCCACTTCATTCTAGTGAATCATGGAAAGACGTTACTGTTTCTCCTGATTTGTCTCTAGGAGAACAGCGACAAGTTTCGTCTATGTTACAAACATTTCAGGATGTCCTCACTGACATCCCTGGACAAACTCATGTCATTGAGCATGACATTGTTCTAACTGAACATACTCCAATTAGGGTTAGATCTTATCCTATCCCTATACATTTCCAAACACAGGTTGAAAAGGAGTTGGATGAAATGATAGATTTACAAATAATCGAACCATCCACTTCTGCATATTCTTCGCCGATGGTTATTGTTCGAAAAAAAGACAATAACATACGTCTTTGCGTTGACTATCGCAAATTGAATCAAGTTACGAAGTTCGATGCTGAACCTATGCCTTTACTAGAAGAGCTACTTACTCGTCTTTCTAAATCGCATTTTTTTACTAAACTTTATTTGTCTAAAGGATATTGGCAAGTTCCATTATCCGAACGCGCCAAACCTCTTACCGCTTTCTCTACTCCCAGAGGCCTTTTCCAATGGAATTTTATGCCTTTCGGCCTTATGAACGCACCAGCTACATTTGTACGCATGATGCGTCGAATCCTATCGTATCGGTCAGATGTCATTGCTTATCTAGACGACATCTGTCTTTTCAGCGATACTTGGGAAGATCACTATTCAGGGTTAGTTGAATTATTATCAACTCTGCGTGAGTATAACCTGACAGCAAAACCATCCAAAGCTTGTATTGGCTTTAGCGAAATTGCTTTCTTAGGCCATCGAGTAGGTCACGGTTTCTTGAAGACAGAAGACCATAATATCACTAAGATACTTAACATCTCTATCCCTAGGACTAAAAAGCAAGTGCGAAGTCTTTTAGGTCTCATACAATTTTATGGACGTTTCATTCCGAATCTGTCCTCTATCATGGCACCTCTCTCTACACTATTAAAGAAAGGGTCGCCTAACATGGTTCACTGGTCTCATGAATGCCAATCTTCACTAGAGAAGATCAAAACTATGTTTTCATCACCACCTATTTTAGTGTTACCTACAACAGATAAGACATTTGTTCTTCGTAGTGACGCTTCATCCACTGGGATTGGAGCGGCACTAATGCAAGAGTACTCTGGAACTCTGCATCCTGTAATGTATATATCCAGAAAGCTTAATGCTGCAGAAAGGAATTACTCGGTTTTAGACCGTGAATTATTGGCAATGGTTTGGTCAATTCTCAAACTCCAAAGATTCCTTCTGGGCGCGCATTTCGTAGTGGAAACTGACCAAAAAGCTCTTACGGCTATCCAAAGTAAGAACTTGAAGAGCTCGAGATCAACTCGATACGCAATCGCTCTTCAACCTTTTCATTTCTCGGTACGAGCTATCCGTGGTTCAGAAAATGTGATGGCGGACATTCTGTCCAGATGCCCACATGATGCCACTTAACTGTTAAATATTGGATCTTTTTAATATGTATAACTTTACAACAGTTATTTTTTGTTTCTTTACTAAGATACACATTTGTAATTTAATAATAGAATGATGGTATCTCTACTTAGCGGTTTATTGATGTTTATTCACCGCTGTTCTTTGATGATTGTTTCTTCATAAATCATAAATTTAAGATTATAGTGTGAATTTTTGGTATGCATTGTATAATTACCAGAATTGTATTATACGTACATCACACCTTCCTGGAAACATTTATTCGTAGAGAAACAATTTCTCTCAGATTTTGAGATATATTCTCACTGGTCATATTAGGAATTATAGTTATTCCTGATATTTTCATCTGCGCAGTATTCTTGCGTTGTGAGCCTATTCTACGTTGCTCCTAGATGTATTTAAAAAAAAAAAAATTATTTTTTTTTCCCGGGAGGTGTGGTAATACTGTAAAGTGCAATCTTTACTATCTTGCAATATAATACATTTATATACTTATTATGTTCGCAAATATTTTGTAAACAAAGTATTTCCTTTTTTAAGTGCTTAAGGAGAAGTCATTTTTGAGTTACTTCCCTTGAAAGGAGTTCCGTCATCTTCGATCGGACTCCGCGGACGAGTCTAGGCCTACTGCGATTTATTCTTTGCCTGGGTAGGAATAGATTGTTCTTGCTTCAGTATATCTATGGCCTGAATTTATACGTAGTGTTTGTATGAGTAGGACGAGTCTGTCTTATATATGGATATCTTTACATTTCTAAGTCGAACTATGTTGGTTGTCGCTAGAAAAGGTCAAAGGCTATGCAGCGGAAGTATCGCTAGCAGGGGGTGTGATTCATGGCTGTCATCCTGTCGGGATGTCGAATTTTGTTGTAGCCGGCTTATCGCCGAAAAGTGATCTATAAGTAAATGGGGAAAAGTGATAGTCATTTAGACATGTTGTATGTACTTTACCCCAGTGTTTATTCTCTTTTGCCAAGGAATGGCAAAGTTATATTTCGCATAGAAAGGTAAAAACCACAATTTATTATGAACTTGGGCTTCGCCATCGTTGTCGATAAGCAGATGCACAGTGGTACTTTTGAAAAGAATATTTATTCAAAGGAAGATGACATTCCTATGTATCAGCACTAGATTATATGATATTATTCAATTACCTCTATGATAGAAGCTATGAAGAAATGAGGACATTTAACGAATGACCAATTTTGGTCTGTATCCAATAGTGAGTGAAGCTCACGAGAGAAGCACAGCCATGTTGAAATTCATATACTTTGTATTTATCGAGTGAGAAAAAGGGATGCCTGTACTATCGCTCGATGAACCAAGAGATCACTGCTACATGTGAGAATCCATGTCTGGGATTCCTATATCTTTATGGAAAATATATATATTGAACTTTACGTGAAGGGATATTCGCTAGACGAGGTTAGGTCTAGGAGCCTTCCTATATATTGGTTATGGACTGACGTGCCCAGTCAGTAAAGCCAGATGATTTACATGATGGAACTCTGAATGCTTATTTACGAATGCTCCATTATGATATTTGCCAAGCATGAATGCTAACTTAAGATGATATTCCTGTGATCAACATTATGCTGTCTATGTCGACATTTGTTCCTGTAACCATACACGTACTGTCCAAGTGTGCGTCTCATTAAATGTTATAAAAAGACCACCGTAGTTCCAGTACTTCTTGAATTCGAACAGTGTGAGTATGAGTGATGTACTACCAACCTGTCAACTCTATCGAATCATTCTACCATTCGCGTTCTGACATTCATATACACACTCATTGTCTACACTCACATTCTTGTCGGAGCCTCATCACGTTCCAGGACAAGATGACCTGTATGACCAAAACTGTGCTGGGTTTAATGAGTTGACAATCGTTACACTTTACTACACCAGTCCCAACATCTACATTTATCAACTGGTGGACATTCACGGCATTTAACAAATAAAACGTGATTTAACAACTAGTAGCCAGTATGAGTTAACAACTACATGAGTTTAACAGTGTGCATTCTTTTTATAACGATCATATTAAACATTGATTGAGAAAAAAAGAGTTGTTTACAAATGCTGTTTATCAGCTATTGTTTGTCTCCATAGAGACATAATAATGCCACATGATTTAGTTCTCAGTTACTAGGAAAAATATCTATACAAAATGATCATAAGAAAGGCGTCTAGCTCATGAAATATGGATCCTTCTGAAGAATGGGGTTTATTTTATTGAAACAGAAACAACTACCAGAAAAAGTTGGTAGTGGATGAGAATTAACTCTTTCAGTACTGAGCAAAAATGTGGGTTTAGCCCAATCAAAAATGGCCAATCTAGTGTGTGTTAAAAGTGGTTTTTAGTAAATACATTTTTATGATGTTCATGTGCATAAATACTTTTATTGTTATATATGAAAATGTAGGTAGATTGCTGGTGTTTATGATGTATAAAAGCTTTCTTGAAAAAAATATTAGCTATGCCAGGTAACAATGGAGGTTGACAGAAGAATTTGATGTAACAATAAAGAAAAACATTGCACTTTCTGGCTTGAACACATTTCATGTGTACAGTTTACTTGTAAAACTAATTTCATACCATATTATTTTTTAATTTATATATTCACTTTTTTACTCTCGACAAAGCTCTTGAATTTGTGGCTATTTCATTATGATGTCCTGCCTCCATAAAGTCGTTGCAGCTGTCGGGCATACCATTATCATCTACACTATCATGTGACGATGTATGGTCATTTCAAAACTTAGAAAATAAACGCTAAATATCCACAAATGAACAAATACAATGTTCTTTTGTTCATCAATTATGTTTGAAGGGAAAAGAAGTTCTTTCATTGGAAATAACATTCTTTGGTTGTTTAAAGTTTCAGAATTGTGCTATAAATGAAACAAAACCAAAAAGCCAGTAAAACAGAACAACCTCCTGAACTGATCTATCGACTAGTGGTACTTTAAAGAGTTAATGAAAGAAAGAAAGAAACATTAAACACATTTTGAACATATTAAGAGACAGTAAGTTGAAAATTGTAGTGGAGAAAAAAAGGTTAAAGGTAATTTGGCATGGCAACAAAGGCTGTGTTAGTGGGCAAAAATGTTCAGATGAGATCCCAAATGTGAAGTAGTATGTCTAACTTAATAAATGTGAAGTAATATGTCAGACTTTTAAAATGTAAAGTAGTATGTTAGACTTTATCATTTGGAGATTCATTCAAGGTCCTTCATTTCTTGACTGTACTTGATCCTATCACTGAACTGTGTATATTGAATTATTAGCCATACAGGTTAGTGTGTGAAGAAGTATAAGTTTTCTGTATGCAGAATTAAATAACATTTAAGTATTCATCATACTTGTCAGAGTTTGAAGATAGGGTATGGACATAATGTCAGAACACTTTAAATTTCATAAACAACATTAGAAACAAAAAAATGAAAGCTGGTGAAAAGGCATTACTCAAGAAAAATAAAAATACACAATTTGGAAAACTACAGATGTGGATTAGGGGAAACTCATGCAGTTATGGAAGAGTCCTCTTCTTTCTTTTTTGTTTTCCGATAGCCACATATATGTCTCCCTTGAAGTGATTGACCTCTCCCAGGTATCTGTTATAACTATACAGTTTCTCCCTCAAGGGGGTTAGTGATAGCCATGCTGTAGGATCTGTCTGCTTATTTTGTGGATCTGACATTTCTGGAGGATTCGTCCAACTCTTTCCTCTTGTTCCCAGTGTGGACATTTATTCATTAGTCCAGTTTTAATACATTGAATTCCTGATGTCCTGATCCTGACACTTCAAGTCATGACCCACCCTTTTTTTTTTATCTTTTCTTGATAAAAGGGCCAAAATGCTTTAGTGATGGTTACAGTGCTGCCTGTTGTAATGCCCTGTATAGAGCTTCCTATCATTGGTTTGCTGTGGCCAGTTCTCTGGCTGAAAATTGTCCACTAGTCTCATCTTGGTATCAAGTAATAGGCTTCTCATTTAAGTGAATCTGGCTTTTGTTTTTAACCACTTTTCTTTTATATTGTCTTTGGCTGTTACTTTAATCACGTAATTGCTCTATTGTTGCTTTAATCACATTATGTGCTGTCCTCCTCTTGGTGTGCCATTTGCTTTCTTCCTTGTTGTTGATTTTGTCTGCTTTCTTGTTTCCACATATTTTGATGGGGCATGGATCTATTGCTTGTTTATTTTCCCAAATTTATACACTCTGCCATGCGACTGGGTTCATTGCTTTTATGGTTCCTTAGTTCAGTTGTGATTTATAGGCAATCTATGAGGAATACTATGTGGACCTCTGCATATGAGCTGTTTTCTAGAATGGTACGACAGTGTAGAACCGATGGAAAGAATCAGATAAATATCAGAAGAACAAGAGTTGAGGAAAAGACTCTGGCATTGGTGGATCCAAGGGGGTGCGACAGGGCAATCGTCCCTCCCTTTGGACTTTGAAAACCTTTATTTCATATCAACCGCTCCAGTATTTTTCCCTCCCACTTGGGACTTAAGTGTAAGCAATTATTAGGTCGGACAACAGACAAATTAAAACATGTCTGGTACTGGACAATGATAAGTACCCTTAAGGTTACGAGTGTAGTTTGCAAGTAATTCTACATGGCGGGACAATGAAAGACAATAAAGGGAGCCACCATACAACAATGAGACAAAAGACGGCGCCAGGCAGGTGACACAAGGAGACTTCACTCAAGCTGCAAAAACAGAGGATTGTGTGACAAGAGGCAGATAATTTCTTTATTGGGCGGCCAATCCCAAATCAAAAAAAATGTTATGCTATAATATATAAAATATATATGAATTTTTATACAGTTTTGTCTCTTTGTAGATGTACCTTCCTTTTATGTAATTATGTTATAAATAATTAAATTTTTTTTTTTTAAATGAAAAGACTTTTTGATTTACTGTGTAACAGTTGACCTGGAGGGTGCATATATAACAGAGTGAGCTTTGTGACCTTGATGGCTTGTTTAATGGAATGCTGGGTTGACCCATGAAGGGCAGTGGATTTTTTAGTGACAAGTTAAAAAAAATTATATATGGGATTAGTCTATTTCCTGATAATGTAGGTTCCCCAACCTCTAAATGTATCAAAGTCATTTGTCAGAACACCTTGTCAAAAGGTGTAATTTGACTTTGAAAATTGTATTATTGAGTGAAAAAAAAAGTTAATATCTCATAACCTTGTTTAATGTTATTAATTTTTTAATAACTTGCTTATTTATTTATAAATTAATAGAATATTTGTTACAGAAACCTTCCACAACATTTTAAACTTTTGTCAGAACATATTTCTGATGGCTTATCAAAGTTTACTGCAAAAAAAAAAAATGGTAAGATTTGTTTCCATTTTTGGACACCACTTTCAGAGTCATATAGATCAGGACCTATTCATGTTATCAACAGTCTATTCTGACAGAAGTGTTACAATATAATGATGAGCTTCCCATTCAAGTTTTAGGTTCACATAACTCCAAAACAACAAATAAATAAAAAAGCCCAAGTAAATTGAAAGATGATAGGAAACTCTTTACAGAGCGATACAACAGGAAGCAATCTGATCATCAGAAGTCGTCCCCCCCCGTCCGACAAGTGTTTCGGCCCTATATACTCCTTTACACTCTAAGGGGGGGGGGGGGGGCCACTTGGGTCATGACTCCCAAGCGTCTCAGCTTCCTGTTGTCTTGTATCGAAAATGAACCCATTTCACTTATGGTAACAACTTTAAAATCCACAACTCCGCCAGCCGTGGAGGCAATTGTGAAAGTAACAAAGAGAAGACAAATTATTCCGTTCGTTCCGTCGCACACACTGAGACACCATCACGAAGTCAATGAGTCTAGCCACTGCGCATTCCCCACTGGACTTTTGATACTGACACCCCTTATAGTATACACCGCCTGTCGCCCCTGAGTCGCAGCCCGTTCACTAGTCCACCACAAAACTCAGCGTATTGTGGACTTAGAAAAATTCCTGGTGTTTTCTGTACTGCAGCGTTTATTGTTACGATCTCCATTGCCCATTGCGGTTGTTCCACAGCCAGCCTGATGCCTTTTCAGCAGTTTCACTAAGCCTCTTCAGTGCCCTTGTTCTCGACTGTCCCCTCAGCCCCAACAGTTTCAATAGATCATACACTGATGCAGCCACAAGCCCTCTTGCGCCAACTTCAACAGCCATGATCCTTGCAGTGAACCCATCGTGTCTCAGATCCGCGGCCAGATCACTATACTTGGCCGCTTTGAACGAATGTTGCTCATCTAATCTGGATTCAAATGGCACAGTCAGTTCAATCAGTATGACCTGAAGCGTTGCTGAAGAATGAAGCACTATATCCGGCCGTCTCCGCGATTTTCGGATACTCTCTGGATATGCCTCTCGTCCAGGTAGGTCTACCGCCATCTCCCAATTGTTTGCACAGTCAAGAAGAGATGGTAAACTGCTACCAGGTTTATTCGGTTTGGGGTGTGCTGACTTTTCTGCCCTCAGAAAGTAAGTATTTGCGATGCTCGGCCTGGGTTTGCTATTCGCCTTCATCCTTGCCAGATCTATTGTCGCAGCAAGCTCATTTAGCACTTTGTTATGGCGCCAAGTGTATTGCCCTTGCCCTAATGACACCTTACACGCTGAGAGCACGTGTTCTAGTGTCTGCCTCCCCTGGCACAGGGGACACTGCTCATCATCCGACTTTCCCCATTTCACAAGGTTGGTGGCCGACGGCAGCAGGTCATAGAGTGATCTGACAACGAAGCTGAGCCTAAGAGGTGCCATATATCATTCCATGTCAAGGACCTTTGCAGGGCTCCTTCCCATGTAGTCCATTGGCCTTGTTGGACCTGCTGCACTGCTTTTTGCAACCTCTTATCATTCTCAGCTCCTCGTATCTCCTGAACTACCATGTCTCTGCGCTCCCTGCTTGATGCCTTGGACCACCAGCGAATGTCTCCATGACCAAATCCCCGTCTATTCGTTTGTGTGTATCCGATTACCTCCCTCAGTTTGAGTGACTCTTGGGCAGCATCAACAGCTTTTTCCACTTCCTTCCCGTTTTCAGTGTGGGCTGAATGGACTTAACCACGTCATCAGCTGACTCGCGTAGCATCATTGCAAGCCTTGCCTTTCCAACTTTGTACTCTTTGTGGTGAAGTGGGATGTTATAAATATTTATAGGGGACTTAGTGTACTGACTGAGATCAGCTGTGAAGGTATCTATATCTAATAAGAGTAGTGTATTATAGATAACCTTACTTGCTGCCACATATATATATATCTCAGTCAGAATTATTCTGGAATAGTGTGATGACTACGTTGTATGTCTAGGGTATGTGTATGATGAAGTGTAAGTCATAACAACAACAGACAGATAAACAATTTAATTTATTCCACCACACTTGACAACACTGTGACACTCACATACATATAACACTCTAAAGGATATCTTAAAGGAGTCACTGATAACTTTTCAAATAACAATATGTATTCATTGCTGTTATGAATGAATATGTGTCCTGATTCAAATACAAAGGGAACCAGGAATCACAATCAATTTTACTTACAAGTTATATGTACAGAATTTATCAATATGAATATTGTAGTGACATATATTATTAAAAGTATCCTATGTGTGTCAGTTGTGTAGTAGTAATATGAGGTAATACTGGTTTTGTTTTGTTCAAGCTCTGTTGGTATTTGTCATCATGACTTCAATAGTTTGTCTTTATTGGAACTAGTATTGGAGATGTTCTCAGTTCCTGATATTAAAACAATTTACTTCCCCTCTTAATTTTATGTTACAATGTTATTTTAAGATGGGGGTACATAATTTTGAGCTCAGCTGGCCACATCAGCTTATCTTGCGTGATGGCGACAGGAAAAGACTCCTCTGCTCGATTTCTCCCCTGGGCTCTGGAGACACCTCACTGATAGCTAAATGGACCAAGGAGTATGCTGTCCGACTCTGGATTCAGCAAAGCTCTGACCAGGTGCTGCTCAATACCATCAAGACCACGGTCCCTGAAAACAAGAAGGATGTACCTTCTACGTCATAACTAATTTATACTCTCTTTTTACACTGAGCACAATACATCACAAACATTGAGTTCAGAGCGTTAGGCCAACTGTCAGCTTCATCTGAAATACTTTATACCAGTATTAACCTCCTTAATGGTTACTACGCCTCTGCACTTCCAGCATTATTTCTTTCTAGTCAATCATCTAGGTGTCAGTGTACTGTTTGGCCATTCCATGCCGTTTTACTTTCCTCCGACACCTTCTGTTCAGGCTGGAGCATTATAGGCTTTACATCATGTTTGCTACTGAACTACACATATATACAGGCATAAATTAACAATTCACATTCAATTTTCATTAAAAGATACTGAATGTTTCAAGCTTACCACAATTCATGGAAACAAACACAGATACGTTGATTAGCAATGAATTCTGGCACAAATACTGGCACAAATTCCCATCTGCTTATGTTCCAGGCTTTTATTTAGCAAAAATATGAGCTGGCTTCAACGCACTGTTGCTTTATCAAGCTTATTTGAACTAGTGGTCTCGAACTAACGCTCCTAAGTGAGTATATCAGCGAGTCTGGCCAATGGAGCCACGTTTCGACAAGTGTTTGAAAAAATTTTAACTTCCTACGTCTCCCCTAACAACCAAGGATAGCATTTATAGCCCGACTAATCGTGTTTAGCCTTACATATCATTCCAGCCAATCAGTTCAAATGTAACTTGTGGCCCATTTCCCGTACAATGGTGGTGTAAAAAAAATCTACCACTGAGCGATTCTGATTTTGGGTGTTGTCTGACAGCACCATCATTTTATTTTGGCTATAACTTGTTAATTCCTAGACTATTTGCATAACGTTGTACATATTCTTTGTCAGCAAACCCTAAGGAACCCAAATATATATATTTAATAGAGCTAAAATGCTGCGTTCAAAATATGCAATTCCTTCTACCTCCTGTTTCGAAGATGTGCTGTCTGGGTACTGTAATGTTTTCAAACGTAAACCCATCTATTGTCATCTTTCTAATAAGAGTTTTTCAGGATTTAAAAACCTAACTCTGGGAAGGTTAGTGTTTTTATCACTGTCCGTCCGAAAAAGTTAGTGCATGTGGCCTTACACGCGTGATAGTAGTAATTGTGTATCGCGCGACGCGTGTTTTGTGTTGCACGTGTTCGGCTTTATGCCTCTCCCTTCTCTCTATCCTTTAGTCCATCTGTCTTTAGTTACGCCGTGTATAAAATGGAATGAATGAAATATTAAAATTAGGTCATTGTTCAGCTTGCGTATCTCACTGTTTTTCCAAGAAATACAGCACACGTTTCATTGAAGAAAGCGGGTAATAATACAGTAGGCTTTTACTATCAACGTGAAGGCGTTACAGTTTGCCGACGAAGTAGAAAACAAGGGGGATTTCGAGTACAGTCATTGTGACAGCACTGTTCTTTACCATTCTTCTTCCTTTTATTAAATTTATTTGTTAGGCTTTGCATTTACCTTTTAATTTAGATATATGGATTAGAATATTTCACGACACTCTTCAACAACTGACTTGAAAGGAAGCAGAAGTTTTGACTTTTTGCAGTACAGTACTACATCTGACAGACCTGGTGGTACCCCTAGCCATTTTCTCATGAACTTGTTGACCTTCTGCTCTATGGCTTCCACTGTACTTGTGCTTATTTCATATATAAGCAGTGGCCACAGCAACTTCGGTATCAACATGAACTGGAGGCACCACAGTTTGAACTTTCCCAGGATTCTGCTTTGGTCTATGATCTGTAGCCCTCTGTCTGCCATTTTTATTGTCTGTTGCACTGCCTTTGAGTCTTTTAATGAAGCATCGTACACCCTGCCAAGACTTTTAACAGGTTCGTCAATGACAGTAGGGATTCTTTGGTTGGAAACCGTGAATATGACCTCTGCTATCTTCCCTTTCCTGACTGATAGGCTTCTCGACTTCTTGGGTTTGAAGCTCATTCTGCACCAGCTGACTAGTTCATCCAGGCGTGCTAACATCCTCCGGGCCTGATGTTCATCTGATGTCAGAATTGTTGTGTCATCCATGAATGCTTTGAGTGGTGGCATGTGACACATTCCACCGAGCTTTGGACCTATAGCCATTTCTTCAGCCGCATTGAGGATTACCTGCATAGCCATCACGAATATTATCGGAGAGATGGTACATCCCATCGCAATTCCAACTTCAAGGCCAATCCACTTCGTTGTGTACTCTCTGGTTGAAAATCTGACAGCAAACCTGCGAAATACAGCTTCAGCATTGCTGCAATCTCTTGTGGAACATGATACATTTCTAGGGCCTGCCACAACATCTGGTGTGGAACGGATCCGTAAGCATTCGCTAAATCCAACCAGATTACATGGAGGTTTGTTCTGTCAGACTTTGCCTTTTGGATTGCTTCCCAGATCATTGTGGCATGCTCTAGACATCCTGGTGTACCTGGGATACCTCCTTTCTGAATGGTAGTGTCAATGTACCCATTTGCCAGGAGGTATGTAGTGAGTCTTTTCGCCATCACTGAGAAGAATATCTTCCCTTCCACATTGAGTAGTGAGATTGGCCTGAACTGACTGATGTCTGTGGAATTTTGCTCCTTCGGGATGTAGACTCCGTTTGCCTTTCTCCATTCCTTGCTTACAAGCTGGGTTTTCCATGCACTCTTCAGTAAACGGAGCAGTCGTTTGAGCACCTTAAGGGCATCTCTTATACACCACATATGGAACCCCATTAGGACCTGGAGCTGACTTGCACCGAGCTTTCTGGACAATGCTTTCTACCTCTTGCACCGTTGGGGGCTTGGTGTTAAATTCAGCTCCTGGCTTACTCGGCCATTTAAGGCCTGCCATGCTGCTGAGCGGCTCATCTTTGTGACCATCTGAATATGTCATTCCAAGGTGTTCTTCCAGGTCTTCTTTCCTGATGTTTAGCGTACCCGACCGTGGCTGCTCAAACAGTTCTTTGGCAAACTTGAAGGGCTCCCTGAAGAATCTTTCCCTATCCATTCGAGTCTTCCTTTTTTTCCTGCACAACCTTTCTGCTCTACAAAGGGCATTATGTTGGCCTTTCAGGTGCTCCCAAACCTGTCGTAACACTTCCTTCTCTGCGGCAACTGCGTTCTTGAACAGTTTTCGGGCATGTTTCTTCTGTTTCCTGATATTAAAATCCAGTATGGCTACTATTGCCATAGGAACCAGTTGCTCTGCGCAGTCGCTGTGTTATGCATTACTATTCATATATAGGTTAAACCTGCACATTGTAGTTGAAATCCTGCAACTATTTATGACATTTTGCTGCTAGCAACTCTTCTGTTAGAAGCTACAATGAAATATTTTCAGAAATATGGTCAAATAAAAATTGTAAAATACAGTTTTGAAAATTATATGTGCCAGATCTCATGTTGATTGGTGAACAAATAAGTAGGTTATAAGAAAATTAGTAACATGACAAGATTCTGAGAAATAACAGTTTTTTTGTTTTTAAAAAAAATAGATATAGCACAATTCACTAAGAAAGTACAATTTTCAGTCTAAATACACTTTTTAGAATTTATTCTTAGAGCTGTTTTTGACATTAAGATTTTAAAAAATAGATTAATCCACATTTTCATATTTAAAAAAATCCAAACTTAAAATCCAGTGCATACCCTCTGCTTCACAAGAACATCTATGCTGTGGACCCCTGAAGGAAAGCGAAAGAGGGGACCGACCAAAAACAACTTGGCAGAGGACTGTGGAGGCTGAGATGCAAAGAATGAACCAGAGTTGGCGCACTGTACGAAGGATGGCCGCCGACCGAACAAAGTGGAAGCAGTTTGTTGCTGCCTCACAAGATGCCACCAGGCGTGATGGCCACTGACTACTTTGACAGTTGGCGCTAAGGATCAGAGAGGAAGATCACCTCTGCTTAACAGCCTTTACCTTTTTTTTATTTCAAGTTTATGTAATTGATCATGATAAAGAGAACTTATATGATGTTATAACACATAATCTAACAGTCAAAACTTTTCTTCCCAGTTTTCGCGAAAACATGACAGCATGTTTTCAGACCATGTTCTGTGTCAGGCTATTGCAGTATCCCTCATTACTGTCTCACATTTCATTATTTTAGACGGGTAAGCTCAGCTTTTTGCAATCTTTATTTTTGTAAATGTCTCTCTGAAAATAATATAATCCATTATAAATGATAGAAGTACAGAAATCCATTTTAATGATGAAAGTACAGTAATCCATTATAAATGATGAGAGTACAGTAATCCATTATAAGTGATGAAAGTACAGTGACCCATTATAAATGATGAAAGTACAGTAATCCATTATAAATGATGAAAGTACAGTACCATTATAAATGATGAAAGTAAAGAAATCCATTATAAATGATGAAAGTACAGTTTCATTATAAATGACCTTTTTAAAATCACACTGTAAATGTTAAAAAAAAGAAAGTTTGGAAAGCCAGTATTGTGTGGTCATGATTTATGGAATCTGTTTTGGAGCAGCTAACATCATGACCTATCAGCATAGGCCTTCAACAAACTTATGCCTGATCTTCCTGTCTTGTGCCATCAGCTCATGGTCCATGTTTTCTTCATCCCTTTCATGTCTGCCTTAAGTTCTCTTCTCCCTCTACCCATCATACCCTGGGAACAAGGTCTGCCTGGTAATGCTATTAAGGGATTTAAGGTACAAAAGATTTCGTTTTTAACGTAAAATTAAAATGATGCACTATTATTGACAGCCACCAAAAAAAAAAAAAATATACAAACTTTCAAAAATGGTGCTTACTCAGAAGAGAAGATTTGAAATGGAAATGACAAGATCACTGATGTAGAACTGATTAAAAAAAAACCAGGCAAACACTATTGGAATAGGAGGTAATGAGAAAATGCTGGCGCTGGATTGGATACATATTAAGGAAACCAGTTGATAGCATTACAAGGCAGTCCATGTTCTGGAATCCTCCAAGTGTAAGAGAAATAGAGTGAGACCAAAAAAGACATAAAGAAGAGAACTGAAAACAGACATAACAGGGATAAAAAAAAGACATAGAAAAACTTTGAATGGAGGGCTTAGCGTGTTTTTGTTGAGGACCTGGGGGGGGGGGGGTGAAAAGTATTGAATGATTTATTTCTATTGGTATTAATTGGCATGAATCTTTGTTTACATACATGCTTCAGGAATGCAACTCATGCTTAACTTATGGCTGTACTATGAGATGAGAGTAGGATAATAGACTGAGAGAATGCTTCAAAGGATTTGTTAAATATACCAGTAACATGACAGACTTACTTACCTAGTCATTCCTCATCTACCAGTGAGGTGTAGTAATATGACAGATGACACCATTAACTAATATTGGATGTAGTGAATTTCCCATGTTCAAAGCAAGAAATTTTCTGTGACCATGAGTTTTCATAGAGTTAAATTTTAAGGGTCTGTTCTTTCCAGGTTTTGTTAAAAGTACGGTAATGTTATATAATGTAAAGGGTTATATGTGAAGTGGTTATATATAAACAGTTGACTACCACCCCTTTCAGTGGCCCAGCACTCGATGAAGTAAGGAAATGCTTTTTCCAGATAAATGAAACATTTTTTTATATATATATATATGGAATGAAAGAGCAGCTGGCAAACACATGCAGATATCATACACATTGTTACAATGTTTAACACACATAGCATTGGGTCAAAGGTCAAGAGCCCAAACACTGTTGCAACTATAACAACATATATTTAATAAATCATGGAAATAAAGAACAGAAATAGAAAACTGGCAGAGAGCTATTGTCATACCCATTTGGTAGAAGAATAGCTCTTTTCAGGGAAAGAAAATCAATAACACTGTCCTTTATGCCATCATCCATTGTAAGATCTCACAATAGTAAATGTATTTCTGAACCTGAGGGAATGAATGAACAAAAATATTTATTTCAGCAGGGTCAAAAAATCAACATTGTTGACTGTTCACATTTTATCACATGCTGTATCAACAGTGACTTCCAGCACAAGAATGTCCTATCAGCATTTGTTATCAGTGAGGTGGTTTTGTTTATCATCTGCTGTTTTCAAATTTTGCCTGTAAGTATTTTTGTCATATTCACTGCATTTGCATCATCATTTTCCTATTTTGATCCTTACGGAGCATGGAGCCACCACTGTAGGTGGTCACCTTGCAGGGAGCCTTCACCAAGCATTCACATGCTCATGTCGTTGTGGTTTCTGTATCAGTCTGTCTTACATGATGAGGTTGCCGGCCCCATGCACATTCTCCTATCAGTGGTCTCTTAGGATATACCTGAGGTAGCAGTAATTCTATTCTTTCATTGTATCTTCAGATACTCATGGGTAACTACACGGGGTCAATGATCTATATAGGTAGTTCATTTCCTTGTCTCTTCTTATTCTTCATTCATTTATATCAATATCTCTGACTGGACCACGGATTATTCTAAATCTTTGACTGGACCACGGATTATTCTAAATCTTTGACTGGACCACGGATTATTCTAAATCTTTGACTGGACCACGGATTATTCTAAATCTTTGACTGGACCACGGATTATTCTAAATCTTTGACTGGACCACGGATTATTCTAAATCTTTGACTGGACTGCGCATTATTTTTAATCTTTGACTGGACCATGGATTATTTTAAATCTTTGACTGGACCACGGATTATTATAAATCTTTGACTGGACCACAGATTATTCTAAATCTTTGACCGGACCATGGATTATTCTAAATCTTTGACTGGATCATGGATTATTCTAAATCTGTGACTGGAATACAGATTATTCTAAATCTTTGACTGTACCATGGATTATTCTAAATATTTGACTGGACCATGGATTATTCTAAATATTTGACCAGAACTTGCTGTAATTGTTCTATGCCTTGGTCTATTGTGCTTCAAGCTTTTAAGTTATGCAGTACTGTGAATATTATCAGTAGCTGTACAACTAATACATAAAATATGTTAACACAGCAGTGGCTCCATGCTCCATAAGGAGGAAAAAGAAACATGTTTATAAAGATCATCATCTGTCACACGTCACATAATGGAGAAAACTGAGATGTTTGGACACATGGAATAATTAAAGGGCAAGCTGAACAAATTCAAGAGACTAGACCAATGGAGTGTCCAAGAAAAAGATGGACAAACAGCCTTAAACTTTTTTTTTTTGTTTTTTTTTGTTTTGTTTCTTCTTTTGTGAACCCTGGAGACTCCAGCTAGAGTACAGGTCCTCAACCCCTTATCTGAAATCATTGGGGCCAAATCTGTTTCAGAATTCTGAATATCAGAACAGTAGTAGAGTACATTTAAAGTATATTATGGTAATATCTTAGAAGGGTCTATGGCAGCAAACACATTAATATTTCTAAAATTAATGTTTAGGTTAAAACTAATCTTTATTATTTTGTCTAGCGTGAAAATGTTTTATAAAGTTTTATAAACAGTGAAACAACTTTTAACACCGAAATTTTTAAATTTTATAGCAGTCACAAATTTACAATTCACTAAAATTGGTATTTAACACATACTTCAAAATTTCACCAGTTCGTCATTGTCATAATGTGACTACAGTGCAGCTATACAATATTATTTGGGTTATTATATTACAGTGGGCCATCTATAATCTTTTTCTTCTTCTTCTTTTCAACTTCCAAAGAAGTATAGGCCTTCAACAAACTTATTCCAAGTCTTCCTGTCCTGTGCCATCAGCTCAAGGTCTTTCCATGACTTGTTCATCCCCTCCATGTTTGTCTCCAGTTCTCTTCTCCACGTGTTCTTTGGTCTTCCTCTCTCTTACCCTGGGCATTCCAGAACAGGAGTTGTCTGATAATTGTATCAACAGGTTTTCTAAATGGTGTCGTATTCATCTCCAGCGTTCTCTTCTCATTTAATTTTCTACTGGCTCTTGTCTAGTATTTTGTCATTAGTGATCATGTCATACCACTTCTATCCTTCTGTTCTACGCAACCTTCCATTTATGAAAGTCTGTAACTTTTTGGTTCTTTTTGTCGTTCTCCATGCTTCAGAGCCATACAATAGGATTGACTTGACATTTGAATTAACAATGCATCTATAAACAGAATATGAATATATTGTCTATGCAACTGATGCCTCATACCTGCTTCAGTCATGTCGTGCACACAAGTGATGCTCCAAGGAAAACACTGGTTTTTTGATTTGTCGAATTTTGGAATTTAGAATATGTGGTTAAGGATCTGTATGATTATGGGATGGTCCGATCAACCGACTGGTTAGAGTGCTAGTCTCTCATGGCAAAGGTGCTGAGTTCAAATCACAGAACCGACAGTCTACCCAGCTGTAAATGGGTACCCAAGATTGAGTTAGGAAAGGAAAAGGCAGCAAGGAAGGGAACTGGTCACCCCACCTCTCAATGCTGGACCTAGTATGGTGAAGTCTCTAACACATCACTCACCTACAGCAGTATCTGCCATGGGACTACCTTGACCTTCTTATGTTTAATGGATCCGCCCTGAGGTTGTTCTGGACTCGTGATGATGATGGCTGTATATGCTTTCTCTGTTGTCAAATGTTGGGACTCCTGCAGCAGATGTTGGAGCATGGAAATTTAACAGAAAGAGCTGGCATATGTAAACTGCAGAGACACAGTCAATGACAAACAGGGAAGTGGAATGGACATATTTTTGCAGCAAAAGTCTTCAAGACTTGGAATGCTGAAAAAAGATTATGTATACCCAGTTGGAAGAAAAATACCCTGATGAGCACATTATTGTTTTAATTCGGGTATATAATGTCTGTTATTGATGATCAGAATCAACATTGCACTACAGGCAAACGCATAGTTGCTCATTCTCCATTCTGTTGGACTCTCAGTTTATTCTTCGGAAAATCAAAAATGGGTCTGTTAATATAAACTAACTAGTGTAAAAGCCCGTCATAAGATGGGAATTAAATTCAAAAGCACCAATACCTAACGGCAATTTTACTTATTCAAAAGTATTTAAAAAACCCTCTGTGCATCACCACAGTACACGAACTACATAGCAGCAGCAAGGATCCCAATGTGTGTATACGGGATCACACATTCTATAAATATATTTTTTGTGCACACTGTCATTTGCGCACTTTTCTTTGTCGAGTGTTACTATTTTCGGGAGAGTACATATAAGGGAAACAATACAATTAATGTCTAACTTTCAACCAAAATTGCATCCCTTAGCATTACGCACTGACAGAAAAAGCTGGGATTATATATATATATATAGGATAGAGACTCACAAATATTTGCAGACTAATGAAAATCTTTGAATTGAGGCTCTGGAGATGTGGATATATAGAAGAATCGGGCGCATCTCATGGAACGAGAAGAAAACAAATAAGGAGGTCCTAGAAAACCTAGGTATCAAAAGAGAACTAATGAAGGAGATCAAAATTAGGCAGCTAAAATATTTTGGCCACATAAAAAGACATAACACCTTGCAGAAGACCATAATAGAAGGGAAAGTTGAAGGCAATGGTGCAAGGGGAAGACTTCGCTATAAGTAGGAAGAACATCAAGAGATGGACAGGAAAGAGTGCACCATCGAGAGACAGAAGACATTGGAGATCCATTACAGCCAACCTTCGTTGTGGAGATGGCAGTTGATGATGATGAATATCTTAATTATAAAAGCACCTCTGTAAATACAGAATTTCTTTAACAGAATGAACATTTCTGGAAGAAGCCGCATAAAGCTGACCATGTTTTAACAAAGGCTTGTACACACATACATGTATGCACTTGTGCATGCACACACACAAAATTACATCAAATATGTGGTCTTGTGACTCGTTTATAGCATAGGGTCTAATTGAATATTGTGTTCTTCTTAGAATAGCAAATTTACCATGCATGCACATTCAGTGTAAGGCACAGTGTGCACGCTACAAAACCCTTAGTTGTTTATAATTTCACTATGGTTTAATATTAGATGCTTATCTGGCAGACAGTTAGAAACTCAGTATTTGTGTTATGGATAGCGTACTATTTTGGCTGTACCTGTTATTAGTGACTGATAAACGCTTTTACTGACATACGTGTTTCTTCTGATGATGGTGATAGTGATAAAGGCTTGTTGGTGCAACTGGTCAACTCTTTTAACCGGGCACAGTGTCAGGTATACATGTCACCTTGTCCTGGGACACAAAGAGGCCCTGACAAGAACACAGTGTTGACAATGAGTGTTGCAATAAATGTCAATACGCGAATGTGTGACTGTTCTGTGGAGTTGACTGAAGGTTCAAACACTCATTCATGCGTATCTAGAAGTTACTGATGCAGACCACTGTAGACGTTTCAATAGTTTAATTTGACGCACACACTTGACAGAACAGGTACAGTTACAGCAACACAGGTTCACATCAATAGCATAGTGTTGACCCACGGTGTACAATAATAAATTGGCATTCATGTTGAGGAAAATCACAATGTGACGATAGTAGATAAACATTCAGAGTTCCATAGCTTCTACAAATCTTCATCAGGCCTTACTGACTAGTCATGTCAGTTAATCAATAATGTTTATGGTGACTCCTAGACAGAACCTCCTTTAGCATAAGTGTAGCTTGCACCCTAGCGGAGATTTCTTTAAATAGCATTCAGCAAATATCTTCTGAGCGAATGTTAAATCACCCAAGTATAGATTTTCCTTTCATAAGTGTGATCTCCTGATCATCATCGGATAATAAGGGCGTCCCTGTTCTCTGGTAGATGATCGACAATACATAGTATTTCAAAATGGCTTCTAGTCTTGTAAACATCGCTCACCATAACGATGTACGACCAAGCTCCACTAAAGATTCAATTCTTGAATATCAAAGTTTCTACAAGCATCAGCATAATCTGTCCTCATAATTGCTGTATAGAAACATAATCAATGCTGCTAAATGATATGTCGTTCTGACATACTGACATATGTAGATTCATGTAAACGTCTGCCCATCTTAAGCCTAGGAATGAACGAAGTCAGCAAAAGTACGTTTACCTTAACATAAGAATACACTAGCAAGCACAAAACGCTCTTCTCCTGGCGTTATGAAATGAACACTAGGGAACTCATGGATTTAGCAATCCCCGAAGAAAATATCTTCATTCCCATCATCAAGAAAAAGAGATCACAAACTCTGGGCAGGTCTCCGACATGACTCCCGCCGTAGGCTTTCTAACACCAAAGGACCACCTAACGTATCTTCATGCGCCGAAGAGCACCTGACCTCAGAAGTACAGTACAAGAAAAATAGTTCCACTTAAACATACAAAGATATCAAGATATAAGACATACTCGTCCTACATAGACAAGAACTACACATAGATTCGGGCCATAGACATACTGAAGCAATCACAATCTATTCCAGACCAAACATAGAATAGATTACAGTAAGTCTAGATTCCTCCGCCGAGTTCCATTTTTAAGAACGCTACAAAGAGCGATAACTCACAGAATGAATACCCATTGCCTAATCTGAGTTCCGTCCCTTAAGACCGAAAAACATGCATTCAAAGATAAACATATTTTTATCAGACGAATAAATACATTTTACTTCTGTATGCGTAATCCGTGCGCCAAAAAATATGTCCGCAACAGATTACCACACCCCCCGGGAAAAAAAATGAAATCATTTTTTTTTCATCTGAGAGCAACATACAATAGGCTCCCAACGCATAAATACTGCGCAGATGAGAAATATCTGGAATTATTTAAGCCAGATTAATGCAAAATCTCAATCTCTCAGAGAAAGCATTTCTCTTAAGCATAAATGTTTCCAGGGAGGTGTCACCAACGCATACTACTATACTTGCAATGACACAATGCATAAAACAATTATTATTTAAGCATTATAAGTACATGATTGACAAAAAGAAAAATCATCAACGAGTACCGGTGAATATATATATATCAATGAACGAAGTATCATTACAAATTACAGTGTGTATCTATCTTGATATAGAAAAGAAAAATCTGTTGTCGAGTTAGAAGTGTTAAGAAATCCAAGACTCAGCAGTTAAGTGGAATCATGGGGCATCTAGACAGAATGTCTGACATCACATTATCTGATCCACGGATAGCTCGTACCGAAAAATGAAAAGGTTGAAGAGCAATTGCATATCGAGTAGACCTCGAATTCTTCAAATTTTTACTCTGTATAGCCGTGAGAGCTTTCTGATCGGTTTCTACTATGAAATGTGCGCCTAGAAGGAATCTTTGTAATTTGAGAATTGACCATACCATAGCCAATAGCTCACGATCTAAGACCAAATAATTCCTTTCTGCAGCGTTAAGCTTTCTGGAAATATACTTTACAGGATGCAGAGTTCCAGAGTACTCTTGCATTAGTGCCGCTCCAATCCCAGTGGATGAAGCATCACTACGAAGAACAAATGTCTTATCTTTAGTAGGTAACACTAAAATAGGTGCAGTAGAAAACATAGTTTTGATCTTATCCAAAGAGGATTGACATTCTTGAGTCCAATGGACTATATTAGGAGACCCTTTCTTTAGCAAGGTAGAAAGAGGTGCCATGATCGAGGACAGATTCGGAATGAATCGTCCATAGAATTGTATAAGACCTAAGAGACTTCGCACTTGCTTTTTAGTCTTAGGAATAGAAATGTTAAGTATTTTACTTGTATTATGGTCCTCTGTCTAATCTTCTCTGCTCAGCATCAGCTTCTTTGTCTAACCTTTTTTGTTCAGCTTCTCTGTCTAATCTCTTGTTCAGCCTCTTTGTCAAATCTCTTTTGTTCAGCCTCAGCTTCTTTTTCTAATCTCCTTTGTTCAGCCTCAGCTTCTTTATTTTGTTTTTCCATTTCCATTTGGAATCTCTTTTCCTCAACCTGCATCTGCAGTTTCTTTTGTTCAAATTCTATTTCCATCTTTCTATCCTCACTTTTTTGTTTTCTCTCTTCAGCCTTCAGTTTCTCAATTTACAATTTTTGAGCTTTCTCATAATGACTGGTAGCATACTCGTCCAACTTATCTCCAGCCTTGCCTAGGGATTTCCCTATTTCAATGAAGTATTCCAATGTAGACATGATGTCTAATAATGATAGCAATCAGTTGAAACAATAATGTAATCTATCTCCAAATAAACAGGAGCAAGTTCTCAATGAACTTGATTAATTAGCTCACAATCCCAATCTCTGTGGGAGACAAGCCTTACAAAGGTCTTGTATACTTCCTTGTACAACAATAATAGTAATAAAGTACTGGTCTATACTATCACATACGTGTACTCAACTATCTCATATCATATGTCAACCAAAGACATTAACAAAAGACAAGCATAAAAGACAATATGAAAACAATTGCAGAAATCAACTAAGTCAAATAGAGAAATAAATGAAAATAATCACAGAATCTGTGACGACAACTGCAGTGAAATCAACAAGACAAATAACGCCACAGTGTATAAACATAAATTGTGTATAAAACTAAATTATAGAACAGAGTAGATCTACAAATACAAACAAATCAAAACAAAACTAAAGAACAGAAAAAATATTACAAAAACAACGATGAAAAACGCGTCTTAACAACTAACAGAAATAGCAACAGATGCTGCCAGCAAATTTCCAATAAAGAAAATTGCTCCCTATAGAACACTAATATAGGACCAATATGACTCGGTATATCCTCACCAACCACCCACGACATAGACACACAAATAATATGCAAACATGTAAACATTAAACATAAATACATATATGTCATATAAATGCATATAATATAAAGCAATGTGTTGTAGAAGTGTCTGCAGAGAAGGCTCAGTATTACATTAATATGGTTCAGTTTTCAAACAAATTAAACTGCCACTTTATTAAATAATAGCTCTCTGTTTTAAATTATTACACAGTTCTGCAATATGAACACACACGAAGATCCACCCTTGACGTGTAGACTTCTAAGTTCAATACTTCTGCTAACACAGTTAAATGTACACAACTTCCCATGCTACGCTGTCTGTTGTCCAAAGAAAAATGTCAACAAGCGGTGACCCAGATACAGTAATCGCTTCATAGGTCACGTTAAGAACTGTCAAACAAGTGTAGACTAACACTGCTGGTGTGTCGTATCAGGCGTCAGGGAAACGAACTGGTCTCAGTAGCTGTTAACTTCTGGCAATGTCCACTGTGCAGGTTAAGCCCAGAAATCTGGCCTACCACATTGATAAACGCTTTTACTGACATACGTGTTTCTTCTGATGATGGTGATGGTGATTGTAGTGAAATTGACAGAGATACAACGGTAAAATCCCTCCAAAGATAACATTTAAGGATAAAAACATAATGCGTAGGCTGCTGATGTACATGATCGCCTAGACCGCGGGTCATCATCCTCCATAATAATTGACTTGCTAGACAGGAGGGGAACGGCGGATCAAAAAGAAAAAAATATGACTGGAAAGGCTAAGGAGACGCAATTGGGGGGGAAACGGAGAAAAGTCACGTTTCCCAAGTTGACATAAAAAGTAAGCAACTCGACTGAAGGGACCCTAGATATGTTACGCCACAGTCATTTATTGGACGCTTTTGCGATACCAAGCTTTTGATTTGAATGGAGCGGTAAAACGCAGATGTTAGGAATATTACAAAAATTAAAAAGTAAATTTTTTCTTAATATTAATGTTAGGAATATAAAAATTAGCTGGCCGGATGGCCTATTCTGAGCAGTGAACTAAGATGGTCTTAATTTTACAAACGGATAGATAATATTGAAGATAATGACAAAAGACAGTGTAGTTCACATCATCGACAGACTGTGTTGAATAAAAAAGTGTCGCAATTTGCACACAAAAACACGACCTTGGACGCAGGTGTTCAAATCTACGTGGTATGGAGGAAAGGGGATATTGTGGTGGCTGTGTCTAAATATAACTTTTAACGACAAAATTTTGGAGGGGAGAGAAAGGTTGGTTCAAAAAACAAGCACATTTTTTTTAGAAACACAAGTAGAGACGGACAGACTAACAGATAAACATCCATACTTGACTGAAGCATGACTGAAATGACTTTATGGTAGGAAATTTGAAATTTAAAATAAACCGAGGCAGTGATTGGCCACAGACAATCATATCATTAGCACTCAGACGCGAAAGTGGGGCCATTCTTCAATAGTTGTTCAGTGATAGACACAGATTTTAAAGTGTGGTGATTCCATATGAAAGCAAGTGAAATAAATTTAGGGACGCCATACTATAGCCAGCAGCTCAGCTGAGTTTTGCTAGCAATTCTGTGTTATTTATTCATAATCTGAGCTGCGAGTTTCTGTCGTCAACAAAGCAGGGTCTATTCAGTTGGTGACTTTACTCGAGTGTATCTGTGCAGTATTTGTGACAGAGACCACCATTATTGCCCGCCAGCACGGAGAGGTGGGACCACCTGATTTCAGCACCAGAGCGACAACTACCAGATGAGTGAGCCTCTGGTCTGCTGGACTTTCACCAACGCCCTTTAGTTACTAAGAACCCCATAAAGATTCCCACCATTTTCTGGACACTGTGTAGTCAATATAGACAGGTGTGATGAGGCCACCCCAACAGCACAAACAGTACTATCCTCCCAAGTAGATGAATACTAGAACATTTTAATAAAACTAACTAGTATAGTACATATATATGTACACTATTGCATTTATGATATAATATTCTATGCATTTCTTTTCATAATCTCTAAATCCTTTTAAGTTCTGGTCAACCTAAAAAATTGACACAGAACAAAATAAATGTAATATACTTATATCAAAAAAAAATTTACACACGTGAGTTAGTTCAGTGTATTTTAACTTTTATTAATATTATTAGTCTTGTTAATATCTGTGGGTATATTTATAATCCATTACACCACACTACATATCATAACCCTAGACACTTTACGTAGCCACATTCATTAAAAAAAATTAAGTGTGAGGTCGTAGTGGTAGCAAGAAAGGCCTTCTGACAATTCACCCCTACATTTTATCTCAGGAGCCTTCACAGCTGGCCTCATACAATTTACATTTAGTAATAACACCATCATACAATACCATCAAACACCACTACAATATTGGGGTCTTGTCCAGGGATAATTAGCCCAACAGTAATATTAGGATCTCCTGGTGGGAGAAATAAAAAGTAGGGAAATAAATTGTAAAATTTCCCTTAAAATTAAAAGTGTCCCTGCAGATAAAAGTTGGTGAATCTTCACAGCCAGTAATAATTAATTAGTTAACTGGTTAGTTAGAATTAGTTAGACTATAGTCATAAGAAGTACTTAGTGTATTTACTGGTTAGAAATTTAGCTTGTATATTATTATATTGTCTAAAAAGTATGGCGGAGCTGGCAAAATTTAGATCAGCTGCTGTGCTCACCGCGAAGGAGATGGGAATGGATGGTCAAATTTTAATTCAATACGTAACGACTGAATGTGATAAATATATTGAACGGGAAGAAAGGAGGTTGGTTGAAGAGAAGAGGTTAAAGGCTGATAGAGACATTAAGAGGCTGCAGATTGAGGCAGAAGAAAAACGACAGCAAAGGGAGGCAGAAGATAAAAAGGCCGAAAGGGAGGCAGAAGAAAAAAGGTTGACTGCCGAAAGGGAGGCAGAAGATAGAAGGTTGCAGAGGGAGCACGAATTACGACTAAGGGAGCTGGAATTACAAGGCCCGGCTCCTGAAAATGGTGCCAGCCCTTTTGCCTCAGATGCTACGCCTAGTCTGGGAGCCTCAAACTCAGCTATGGGGTTTCATTTAGACCATTTTGTTGAAAAAGACGATGACATAGAGGGGTACCTAGGACGTTTTGAGTTATTAGCTACTACATATGGGTTAGAGAGAGAGAGGTGGAGTTTAAAGCTATCACAGGGATTGAGGGGTACTTCTTATGAAGTATTTGCTAAAATGAACAGGGAAGACCAAGACAATTATGACATGTTAAAGCAGGCTTTGTTATTAAGGTACGAGAAGAATGGTGAATTTTATCGTAAGAAATTTAGAAATGCCAAACTGTTGTCTGGGGAGACATACCACCAATTCTCTGCTAGACTAGAAACCTATTTGGAGAAATGGACGGCTCTGGGGAAGACCCAAGATCTCAAAGAAATGATCATGATTGAGCAATTGAGAGAGTCCATGGCTCCAGACATGAGAAAATTTCTCATGGAACAAGGTGCAGAGAAGTTGGGGGAAATTTTAAATGTTGCTGAGAGGTATCAGGCAGCCCAGGCAGAGGTAAGTGGTGCTAAGAAGAAGCACATAGACAATTTTAAAGCTCCACAGCAATTTAACAAATTTGATAATAGAGAGCAGGGAAATAAAGGTAGGACAAACTTTGAGCGGCCAAGAAATGACTATCGCGACAGAAACTCACAGTTCAATGACCAAAAGTTCAATGAAAGAAAACCGTTGAACCAAGGAAAAAGATGGTGTAAATGGTGCAAGAAGGATAACCATAACACCGAATTTTGTAGAAGGAAACCTTCAAACATTGCTGCAATGAAGTCGGGGACGCAAAGATTAAAGGTTAATCCTAAAGGACAACAGGAACCTTATCACCCCCCAGTTTGTGAGGATGTTATTTGTAATGGGGTCACCATAAGGTGCCTTTATGATACAGGTTTGGATTATGATTCAGTTGTGAAGTCTAGCCTAGTGGACCCAAGTCAGTATACCACAGAAACAGTGGAAATACAAGGGGCGACTAAGGACATACCACTTATGACACTTCCCATCGCAAGGATAACGGTGAAAACTCGCTATGTGGAAGGAGAAATCAGAGCAGCAGTGATAGATGAACCAATCTACCCTCTGATATTGGGGTGTAGATACGTCTTCTTGGGGAATCCCGAGAAACCTGTGATCATGGCGACAGTGCAGACCAGGTCACAGAAGAAGGAGGAAGAAGGTGAACCTATAAATGCTCATCCAGAGGAGATGAGGAAGGCGCAGGCTGAGGATAGGACACTCAAGCCCTGTTTTAAAAAATTGCCCAAATGCCACACACCTCCGAGCAAAGGGGAATATTTCATGAAGAACAAACTCTTATACAGGAAGGCCGGAACTGGAACAAATGGTCACAACCAGCTGGTTCTTCCCACTTCATATAGAGATAAAGTGATGGAACTCGGGCATGCGATTCCCTTCAGTGGTCACATGGGGATCAGCGCCACAGGACAGCGTATAGCTTGTCATTACTTCTGGCCAGGGATAACGGAGGATATAAAAAGATATGTCAAATCCTGCCCAGAATGTCAAGGGGTAGCTCCAAAGCACTGGACTGCTCCTGCAACTCTAGGGGAAATGCCCATAGTGGGAACACCTTTTGAGAGGGTTGCAGTGGATATTGTAGGACCTCTCACTCGGACCAAGAGGAGGAACAGTTACATCCTTCCTCTGGTGGACACTTGTTCTATGTGGGGAGAGGCGGTAGCCCTGCCATCAATTGATTCAAAACATGTAGCAGAGGCACTACTTACAATATTTACCCGATTAGGATTCCCGCATCAAATCTTGACGGATAATGGATCTCAGTTCAAGGGGAAACTAACGGAAGAAGTTTTTAAGCTATTTCAAGCCAGGCACTTTCATTGTAGTCCGTACCATCCACAAGGGACGGCCAGGTAGAGAGGTTCAACGGGACTCTCATTTCTATCCTGAGAAAGCTGGCACACGAAAAACCGGATCTGTGGGATCAATTCCTGCCCGCCGCATTGTTTGCGTACCGGGAGGTACCACATAGTTCAACCGGGATGGCTCCCGCAACTTTGCTATTTGGGAGGCCAATAAAAGGTCCTTTAGAAGCTTTATTAAGGACCTGGACAGATGAGAAGGCGGAAGAGACTGTTACCTCATCGTATCAATATGTGAACGAACTGACCACTCGTTTGAAAGCTGGATGGAAACTGGCAAATGATAATTTGAAACAAGCCAGGAAGAAACATGCAGCATATTTTAATAGGAAGGCAAAGGACAGGGAACTGGCAGTCGGAGAGAAGGTGCTGCTTCTACTACCCGGAAGCCAGAATAAATTACAAATTGGTTGGCAAGGTCCATATACGGTTCTAGAGAAGGTGTCTAGAACAAACTATAAAATTGACAAAAAGGGGAAGGAAAAAGTTTATCATGTAAACCTGTTAAAGAAGTATCTGGACAGACCACTCCAGGAAAGCACCCCCTTATTGACCTTGGCTATTGCAACCCAGATGCAAAAAGAACCACTCACCTCACATGAATACCCATTACATCCTTGTGAAACAGCAGCACAGGTAAAAGTCAGTAAGCACCTGACTAAAAACCAGAGGGAGAGAGTTCAACAAGTTCTGGAGGAACATACAGATGTATTAACAGATAAACCAGGCCATACAAATTTGCTACAGTATGACATGAAACTGGTAGACTCAAACCCAATCTGTATGAGAGCCTATTCTATTCCGTTCGCGAAGGAGAAGGCATTGAAGGAAGAAATAGAGTATTTGTTGAAGGAGGGGATTATTTCGCACAGTGAATCATCTTTTAGTTCTAGTGTCGTTTTGTTGAGAAAACCGTCTGGGGAACACAGACTGTGCATAGATTACAGGAAACTGAATGCTGTCACAGAAGGACAAGTGGATCCATTACCAGACACAAAACAGTTATTTGCCAGACTGAACAAGGCAAAATACTTTTCAAAGGTGGATCTTAGTAAAGGCTATTACCAGATCCCAGTGAAGCCTGAAGTGAGACCTTATTTGGCTTTTAGCACTTCGGATGGACATTATGAATTCAATATGCTACCATTCGGACTGAAAAATGCTCCGAGTGTGTTTTCAAGGATGATGCGAAAATTGTTGGATCCCCTGAATAACCCATGTATCACAAATTTCATGGATGATATTCTCGTCGCCACCGAGACATTTGAAGAACACATTGAAGCTCTGGAGATGTTGTTTGATAGACTTCGGGAGGCGAACTTAACTGCTAGGCCAACAAAATGTTGTATTGGATGTAAAGAGTTGGAATTCTTGGGACACACTGTATATCAGGGTAATATGACCCCTGATCCTAAGAACTTGGAAAAACTGCAGAGAGCACCTAGGCCGCAAACAAAAAAGGACGTGCGATCATTTGTGTCGTTATGCGGATTTTATCAGAAATACATCAAGAATTTTAACGCTATATGTGCTCCTCTGACTGATTTGACTCGCAAGGGACTTCCAGATAAAATTATTTGGACTGCACAATGTGAACTAGCATTTCAAGAGTTAAAGGAAAAACTCACTAGCAAGCCTATTCTCAAACTGCCTGATTTGACACAGGACTTTGTCTTAAGAACCGATGCAAGTAATGTAGGACTCGGAGGGGCTTTGTTGCAAAGATCATCTTCACCTGATGGGGAACTGAAACCAGTCGCTTATGCAAGCCGCAAATTGAATAAGGCGGAACAAGGATACTCCACAAGCGAAAAAGAATGTTTAGCATTAATCTGGGCAATAAAGAAGTTTCAAATCTATCTGTATGGTAGGACATTTGTGGTGGAGACGGACCATCAGCCTCTCGTGTTCTTGTCTCAGGCTAAGCATGAAAACGCAAGATTGCTGAGGTGGTCTTTATTGCTTCAACCTTATCAGTTTAGTATCCAATATATCCCAGGCAAATTGAATGTCGGTGCAGATTTCCTCAGTCGGCACCCCTGTGATCAAAATTAGAGTAGTGGCAGACGTGAGGAGTAATTTTACCTATGTGTATCGCTGGTTTTGGAACTTGCCATAGGCATGTTTTCAAGTGGGGAGATGTGTAGTGAAATTGACAGAGATACAACGGTAAAATCCCTCCAAAGATAACATTTAAGGATAAAAACATAATGCGTAGGCTGCTGATGTACATGATCGCCTAGACCGCGGGTCATCATCCTCCATAATAATTGACTTGCTAGACAGGAGGGGAACGGCGGATCAAAAAGAAAAAAAATATGACTGGAAAGGCTAAGGAGACGCAATTGGGGGGGAAACGGAGAAAAGTCACGTTTCCCAAGTTGACATAAAAAGTAAGCAACTTGACTGAAGGGACCCTAGATATGTTACGCCACAGTCATTTATTGGACGCTTTTGCGATACCAAGCTTTTGATTTGAATGGAGCGGTAAAACGCAGATGTTAGGAATATTACAAAAATTAAAAAGTAATTTTTTCTTAATATTAATGTTAGGAATATAAAAATTAGCTGGCCGGATGGCCTATTCTGAGCAGTGAACTAAGATGGTCTTAATTTTACAAACGGATAGATAATATTGAAGATAATGACAAAAGACAGTGTAGTTCACATCATCGACAGACTGTGTTGAATAAAAAAGTGTCGCAATTTGCACACAAAAACACGACCTTGGACGCAGGTGTTCAAATTTACTTAGTATGGAGGAGAGGGTTTTTGAGCGGTAGCTGTGTCTAAATATAACTTTTAACGACAAAATTTTGGAGGGGAGAGAAAGGTTGGTTCAAAAAACCAAGCACATTTTTTTTTAGAAACACAAGTAGAGACGGACAGACTAACAGATAAACATCCATACTTGACTGAAGCATGACTGAAATGACTTTATGGTAGGAAATTTGAAATTTAAAATAAACCGAGGCAGTGATTGGCCACAGACAATCATATCATTAGCGCTCAGACGCGAAAGTGGGGCCATTCTTCAATAGTTGTTCAGTGATAGACACAGATTTTAAAGTGTGGTGATTCCATATGAAAGCAAGTGAAATAAATTTAGGGACGCCATACTATAGCCAGCAGCTCAGCTGAGTTTTGCTAGCAATTCTGTGTTATTTATTCATAATCTGAGCTGCGAGTTTCTGTCGTCAACAAAGCAGGGTCTATTCAGTTGGTGACTTTACTCGAGTGTATCTGTGCAGTATTTGTGACAGAGACCACCATTATTGCCCGCCAGCACGGAGAGGTGGGACCACCTGATTTCAGCACCAGAGCGACAACTACCAGATGAGTGAGCCTCTGGTCTGCTGGACTTTCACCAACGCCCTTTAGTTACTAAGAACCCCATAAAGATTCCCACCATTTTCTGGACACTGTGTAGTCAATATAGACAGGTGTGATGAGGCCACCCCAACAGCACAAACAGTACTATCCTCCCAAGTAGATGAATACTAGAACATTTTAATAAAACTAACTAGTATATTACATATATATGTACACTATTGCATTTATGATATAATATTCTATGCATTTCTTTTCATAATCTCTAAATCCTTTTAAGTTCTGGTCAACCTAAAAAATTGACACAGAACAAAATAAATGTAATATACTTATATCAAAAAATTTTTACACACGTGAGTTAGTTCAGTGTATTTTAACTTTTATTAATATTATTAGTCTTGTTAATATCTGTGGGTATATTTATAATCCATTACACCACACTACATATCATAACCCTAGACACTTTACGTAGCCACATTCATTAAAAAAAATTAAGTGTGAGGTCGTAGTGGTAGCAAGAAAGGCCTTCTGACAATTCACCCCTACATTTTATCTCAGGAGCCTTCACAGCTGGCCTCATACAATTTACATTTAGTAATAACACCATCATACAATACCATCAAACACCACTACAGTGATAAAGGCTTGTTGGTGCAACTGGTCAACTCTTTTAACCGGGCACAGTGTCAGGTATACATGTCACCTTGTCCTGGGACACAAAGAGGCCCTGACAAGAATACAGTGTTGACAATGAGTGTTGCAGTGAATGTCAATACGCGAATGTGTGACTGTTCTGTGGAGTTGACTGAAGGTTCAAACACTCATTCATGCGTATCTAGAAGTTACTGATGCAGACCACTGTAGACGTTTCAATAGTTTAATTTGACGCACACACTTGACAGAACGGGTACAGTTACAGCAACAAAGGGACACATCAATAGCATAGTGTTGACCCACGAGGTACAATAATAAGTGAGCATTCATGTTGAGGAAAATCACAATGTGACGCTAGTAGATAAACATTCAGAGTTCCATAGCTTCTACAAATCTTCATCAGGCCTTACTGACTAGTCATGTCAGTTAATCAATAATGTTTATGGTGACTCCTAGACAGAACCTCCTTTAGCATAAGTGTAGCTTGCACCCTAGCGGAGATTTCTTTAAATAGCATTCAGCAAATATCTTCTGAGCGAATGTTAAATCACCCAAGTATAGATTTTCCTTTCATAAGTGTGATCTCCTGATCATCATCGGATAATAAGGGCGTCCCTGTTCTCTGGTAGATGATCGACAATACATAGTATTTCAAAATGGCTTCTAGTCTTGTAAACATCGCTCACCATAACGATGTACGACCAAGCTCCACTAAAGATTCAATTCTTGAATATCAAAGTTTCTACAAGCATCAGCATAATCTGTCCTCATAATTGCTGTATAGAAACATAATCAATGCTGCTAAATGATATGTCGTTCTGACATACTGACATATGTAGATTCATGTAAACTTCTGCCCATCTTAAGCCTAGGAATTAACGAAGTCAGCAAAAGTACGTTTACCTTAACATAAGAATACACTAGCAAGCACAAAACGCTCTTCTCCTGGCGTTATGAAATGAACACTAGGGAACTCATGGATTTAGCAATCCCCGAAGAAAATTTCTTCGTTCCCATCATCAAGAAAAAGAGATCACAAACTCTGGGCAGGTCTCCGACATGACTCCCGCCGTAGGCTTTCTAACACCAAAGGACCACCTAACGTATCTTCATGCGCCGAAGAGCACCTGACCTCAAAAGTACAGTACAAGAAAAATAGTTCCACTTAAACATACAAAGATATCAAGATATAAGACATACTCGTCCTACATAGACAAGAACTACACATAGATTCGGGCCATAGACATACTGAAGCAATCACAATCTATTCCTAACCAAACATAGAATAGATTACAGTAAGTCTAGATTCCTCCGCCAAGTTCCATTTTTAAGAACGCTACAAAGAGCGATAACTCACAGAATGAATACCCATTGCCTAATCTGAGTTCCGTCCCTTAAGACCAAAAAACATGCATTCAAAGATAAACATATTTTTATCAGACGAATAAATACATTTTACTTCTGTATGCGTAATCCGTGCGCCAAAAAATATGTGCGCAACAGTGACCCATCATATATATGGACTATATTATCTATTTGTTGCTTATTTTTATTTCATTTTAAACATCTCCTATTTTGTTTTACATTCTAGTGTTTTCCATCATCGGTGCGATTATTTTTTCACAAACTGTTTGCAAGACGAATGTTCAGCCAAACCTTTGCAGCAGCCTCAACATTAATTGTATATGGTTCTACGATCTTTCCAATGGTAAGATACATATTGTATATTCATTCATCTTCTATTCCTCATAATTTTTGCTGAAATTTGTGTGTGTATATTTTACCTAATTCTTGGGGATCATTGTTATTACATTACTACTGGAATTAACGTCTGATATGTTAATCCCAGGTCAAAATGAAAAAGAAATGTGTGTCCATTTTATCATTCAGTTACTGTAAATTGTGGTGTATATGTTGACCTTGTGTATAAGTCAACCTGGTGGATAAGTTGACCTTGTGTATAAGTCAACCTGGATGTATAACGTCAACCTGGTGTATAAAGTCTACCTGGTGTATACGTGTTATGAGTAAAGTTCATAACATGTATGTTGATATCAATTCAGTTCGACATGTAGTTTATTTTGTTTACTTATGGTGGCCTTGGTTACAGGAAGTGACGTCATGACTTTTGGTGCTCATATGGCAGATGCCAGATTTAGCTGTCTGTTGAGTTGAGCGTTCCTTGGCTGGGATTCGCTGTGTCTTTTAAAGGTGTTGGACGTATGTGCTCTAAGCTCCTGAGTGTTTGAAGATTTATGGTCATATTCCTATGCTTTCCATGTCTGGATCATCCATACGCCTTCGTGCGATGATGCCAGTATTTATGTAAGATGAATGATGTTTGACCTGATGAACGTGAGTTGAATTATTATAATAAAAGTGTATGGAAATGTCCTCGACATTGTTCCAGTTACAAGACTGTACGGCGATGCTAGAGACTGTCTAGTTGATGCCATTACCGTATGGGCATATTATTCAAGATTTGTTTGGAGCTACGAGATGTCTAATAAATATTTATGTGAATCTTCCAACCTGGCCTTGGAGTATTATTTATGTTAAAGAATACGGCTTTGGGCGGGTACTGAAAGGTCATACCCCTATCGGCACTTGATCTATATCAGTGTCTGAGTCATTGTATAATAATCAGTATATATATCAGAAGGACCTCGAGCCCATGTAAGTTTTCACCCGTATCAATAAGTCAGTCTCAAGATTTTTTAGCTCAAAATTCTGGTTTACGCCCATGCTCACTGTATAAGTCAACCCCCAAACAAACAATAGGCTAGAACCGAAATGTGGATAGGGTATATGGTAACCATGTAATGACATTATTCATTTGGAGTGGAATAAATGGATGGCTGACGAAGACAAGTCAGTTACGATGAGTGGTTATACATGTGCTTCAGGAGGATGACAGCAAAAATACTGAAGACGAAGTCAGAACATCCAATGATTCTGACCTGTATGTAGACCTCTTTACGTCCGATGATGAACAGCATTTACAGCAAGACTTTACAGGATTTTAAAATGTGATCTTATGTGCTTTCATTGTCAATGAAATATAACTTTGATGCTAAATTAATCTTGGAGTTAACAGTTAGGTAAAGGGTCTCATTTTGTACTCGCCATATAAGCCAACCACTAGTTTTGGAGACATTTTTTCAGGTTTAAAAATTTGACTCACACGTTGCAATTTATAGTACTTTGTCCAGCTGTGAAGCTAATAAAGACATAGTGATGATTTGTGCATGCGTCTCAGAAATGCTTGAGCTGTCTCAGAAAACATAAACTGTTTCTGAAATTCTAACCTTTAAATGCTTCATCTCCCTTCGTTATTTGTCTTACAACCGAGATGCATTTAGTGCTTGACTAATTGCCTCATCTTCATATTTGTATATAGCATGTTGTCATTTGCCCCGTATAGTCTCTCCCCCCCCCCCCCCCCAAGACAAAGAAAGAATAGGACTACCGCACCGTCAGGCCTGTTGTACAAGGCCACTAATATGAGGTTGTGTATGAAGCTGGCAACCTCATCATATCGTACAAGGCCACTAATATGAGGTTGTGTATGAGGCTGGCAACCTCATCATATCATACAAGGTCACTAATATGAGGTTGTGTATGAGGCTGGCAACCTCATCATATCGTACAAGGCCACTAATATGAGGTTGTGTATGAGGCTGGCAACCTCATCATATCGTACAAGGCCACTAATATGAGGTTGTGTATGAGGCTGGCAACCTCATCATATCATACAAGGCCACTAATATGAGGTTGTGTATGAGGCTGGCAACCTCATCATATCGTACAAGGCCACTAATATGAGGTTGTGTATGAGGCTGGCAACCTCATCATATCGTACAAGGCCACTAATATGAGGTTGTGTATGAGGCTGGCAACCTCATCATATCGTACAAGGCCACTAATATGAGGTTGTGTATGAGGCTGGCAACCTCATCATATCGTACAAGGCCACTAATATGAGGTTGTGTATGAGGCTGGCAACCTCATCATATCTTACAAGGCCACTAATATGAGGTTGTGTATGAGGCTGGCAACCTCATCATATCGTACAAGGCCACTAATATGAGGTTGTGTATGAGGCTGGCAACCTCATCATATCGTACAAGGCCACTAATATGAGGTTGTGTATGAGGCTGGCAACCTCATCATGTAAAAGAAACTACCACAAAAACCACATCTGCAAGAGCATGTGAATGCTTGGTGCAGGTTTCCTGCAAGTGGACCAGCTGCAGTTGTAGCTTCATGCTTCATAAGGAGAAATTATGATGATGAAATTACCTCATCTTCATGTTTATATATGCCACGTTGTCATTTAGTACTTGTCTTATAGCCTCAGGTTCATTAAGGATTTGGTTTTAAAACATTCTTTAAATTTTCCATTAGCTCTTCTTAGCAACGCCAGATCTGAAATCATGTCTGACTGATATGTATGGAAATTTTTCTCGGATGACTGTTCAGATGGCAAACATCACTCGAAATTCAAAAAAGACTGTTTGCAACCCACATCAATCTACCAGTTTTTTTCCAGAGGTAAGATTAGTTGCTAAATTTCTCTTCTCTCCCTTGCAATTGCCCTCCTGCTACAATGTGTTATTTACCTCCGTGTTCATGCTCTATTTTTCTCATTGTTTTCTTATTTTTTCATATTCATGCCAGATTTGAGCAATGTTTTGGTCATTGTAAATAGATGTTAAGTTTAGTTCTCTGCATCTTTCTATGTTCATGTGTTCCTGTATTTTTACAGTTTAAATTATATACAGGTATGGGGACCATTTGTCTTATTACCTCAATAAATGGGTGCTTGCATAGAATAGAAGGATTGAAATGGTACGTCAAGTTGGAACTGAAGATATGGACCAGATAAGAGCCATTGGAACCAAGATATGAGAAGACGCTGAAGACATGTATTGAGAAAACCTGTTCATAGCATTACCAGGCAGTCCTTATTCTGGAATATTCGGGGTCAGAGAAGCTGAGGAAGACTAAAGAACACTAGAAATAGAGGCTGTCATTAGAATGACAAGGAAGGTTTGGTTTGGTTTGGTTTAGGGACCCAAGACGCATCAAAAGTGAGGAATGCAGTAAGCGACCCATAGCTTGACTGCCTGCGTCAGGGTCAGCAAACCAGAGCTGACCAAGACCCTACTCCACCTCCACGTGGTGGTCCTGGAAACAGGCTGCATCACTGCAGTCTGGCTGAGGAGAAGGGATCGAAGAGGGAAGGCAAACCCGGTTCCAAAAAATGCCATGTGGAAGTCAGATGTGTCGGCCGAAAGGCGCAAATACCGCAGCTTCGCTGTAACCGGACACAACGCAACCAACGTTTTCAGGACGAAGGAGGAAGAAGAAGAAGAAGTTTGGTTTGGTTTTAAGGACTATCTTCATTGCACACGGACAACTCCATCATTGCTCCGATCTCCTCCCTTAGATCACACAAGTAGGATCTCAGCACAGTGCACGAACTCTGTAGCACCGGCGAAAATCCTAATGTGTGTATATAGGAATCACACATTCTATAAATATTTTTGTTGTTGGTAGGTTTCTCAATTTTAAATTTTGCCAGGGCAGCGACTTGATAAGGCTACTCTTTACAATTTCCAACTACAATGGTATTTTAAACGTGTGCAATTTGCACCTGAGAAGGCTAGGCATCCGATCTCACCACCTAGGAGACTAGGGGGGGAGTATGACATCATTAGGACCATTAGGTTCTGAAAAAAAAATTTCCATAAATTATATTCCCTCATCTGGCAATCGAACCCAGAACCTCTAGAACTCTTAGACACTCTGACCCCCTCTAGCCTGAGCTAATGTCACATTAACAAGAGGACTTGGCATACTACATTTGTTGAAGGCCTATGCTCCTTGGGAAGCTGAAGAACCATGAATAAATGAAGTGTACCACACAAAGGATTCTTGAGGTTTAAAAAAAAAAAGAAATGATGATAAATAATATAATCATTCAGCAATAATCATCTCATTAAAATGATTAATGCAAGAAAGAAATTGTGGATGAGGAGTAGAAGAGAGAACATCTTGACTGTCCGTGAATACATTTTTATTGAACTATTCCTGTGGTACCGGGTAGTTCCCTTCCTGGTCTGTGATGAGATAAAGGAAGATTAAGATGACTCCACCCTCAGGCATGTCATACAAGGTGACTAATATGAGGTTGTGTACGGGAGCTGGTAACTTTATCATGTAAAACAAATTGCCACAAAACCCATAGCTGTAAGAGCATGTGCATACCCGGTGCAGACGTCCTGTACAGGGACCAGCTACAGTGGTGGCTCCATGCTCCATTAGGAGCACAAATGACAATGATGAATCTTCTTCTTTCACCTTCAGACGTCAACTTGAATATATTCAAAGACAGCAGACGTCAACTTGAATATATTCAAAGACAGCAGACGTCAACTTGAATATATTCAAAGAAAGCTGTGGTCAGTTTGAGTCTGTTGACATCTCCGTATAAATTTTCCAGGAATGGTACTGATGATGGCCATATACGCTTTCTCTGTTCCCTCATATATAGAGCATCTTTGAAATAGATGTTGAACAGTCATTTTATCGGTGCTGCCTGCAGTTACACTCATCGGTAGTAAAATGATGAATGATTCCCATGAATAAACTTTCATTTAACTTTGGAATCCAGTCTCCTGTCGTGTACATTAAATCCCAACCTTTTCTTGAGTCTCTTGTTTGGACAAGCCCAGGGATCAAAGAAATCTAATGCACATCATATCTCTACTTAATTCTCACTTTCTTTCCCTTCTGTTTTTCATTTGTCTGTCGCTGATGAAGGCCTTGTGGCCGCAACATAGGTTTTTTTTGTCCTTTCTCCCAATAAAACGTATCACTATTTGTGTTTTTGTTTTTTTCATTCTACCATAAGGGAGTGAAGTGTTAGAGGGAGTGAAGTGTTAGTGAAGTGTTAGAGGGAGTGAAGTGTTAGAGGGAGTGAAGTGTTAGAGGGAGTGAAGTGTTAGTGAAATGTTAGAGGGAGTGAAGTGTTAGTGAAGTGTTAGTGAAGTGTTAGAGGGAGTGAAGTGTTAGTGAAATGTTAGAGGGAGTGAAGTGTTAGTGAAATGTTAGAGGGAGTGAAGTGTTAGAGGGAGTGAAGTGTTAGTTAAGTGTTAGAGGGAGTGAAGTGTTAGTGAAATGTTAGAGGGAGTGAAGTGTTAGAGGGAGTGAAGTGTTAGTGAAATGTTAGAGGGAGTGAAGTGTTAGAGGGAGTGAAGTGTTAGTTAAGTGTTAGAGGGAGTGAAGTGTTAGTGAAGTGTTAGAGGGAGTGAAGTGTTAGTGAAATGTTAGAGGGAGTGAAGTGTTAGAGGGAGTGAAGTGTTAGTGAAGTGTTAGAGTTAGTGAAGTGTTAGAGTTAGTGAAGTGTTAGAGGGATTGAAGTGTTAGAGGGAGTGAAGTGTTAGAGGGAGTGAAGTATTAGTGAAGTGTTAGAGGGAGCGAAGTGTTGGTGAAGTGTTAGAGGGAGTGAAGTGTTAAAGGGAGTGAAGTGTTAGAGGCTTTGCTATACTAGGTCCAGCTTTATGAAGTGGGGTGATTAGTTCCCTTCCTTGCTGCTTTTTCCTTCTCTAACTGAAGAGCAGAGTCATGTATCCACTTACAGCTGGATAGATTTGAGCATGAGAGTACCAGAACCTGTTAACTTTGTTGTGAGAGGCAAGCTTAACCAACCAGACACTCAGTCGTCATTTTTCAAAGAAGATGCATTATGAACCTTTTTAAACAGATTCACGAGGTGAGGACCCCCCCCCCCCCCCATATGTAGTTCCTGGGGAGACAAAGACAGAATAAGACTACTGCACCCTAAGTATGTCACATGTCGCATGTCATATGTCGTACAAGGCAACTAATATGAGGCTGTGCATGGGGGCTGGCAACCTCATCATGTCAAACAAATGGCTACAACAAGCACGTCTGCAAGAGCATGTGAATTATTTGTTGCAGACTTCTGGCTAGGGGATCAGCTACAGTGGTTTCTCTATGTTCCGTAAAGAGTGCAAAAGAAATTGATGATGATGATGATAAAGATACCTAATTTGTTACTTTTACTGCCAGAATGTTAATCTCATTTTTAATGTTTATTTTCAGCATTTCCTTTTTTGTGTTGTGGTAGCCATGTTAAGTGGGTCAGTGTTTCTGGATTCCTCAAGCTTTGTCAAGTTTGTTTTGTCCCTTATCACTGGTGTTTCGTTTCTGTTACTGATAGAGCTGCCGTACGTGAACCTCTTCCGTAACAGAGATTACCTTCTTATAATTGATAATGGGTAAGTTTGAAACAACAGTCACTTTTGAAGATAATATTTTGTATCATCATCGTCATGGGAGCCACGGTAGCATAGTGGTTAGTGCACTGGCTTCCTAGCTCAGTGGTCTATGGTTCGATCCCCAGATGAGGTGAGATTTTTTTAGGTTGCAAACGGCTCCTGGGTCGACCCAGCCCAAATGGGTACCAGAGAAACTCTGGAAGGGTAAGGCGGCTGGTGTGATGCTGACCACATCACCCCTAGTGCGACAGTCAAGAAAATATGGGCCTAACACCATATTCCCAATATGCCTCAATGAGCGTGTAACGGGATCCTTTACCTCCTTTTTTATCATCATTATCATCATCATCACCCTTCAGCTCCCCAAGGAGCATAGGCCTTCAACAAACTTATGCCTACTCTTCCTTTATGATGATGTCAGCTCAAAGTTTTTCCATGTCTTTCTCAAGTTCTCTTCTGCATGTGCTCCTTGATCTCCCTGTACATCTATTACTCTGGGGACTCTGGAGCAAGGGCTGCCTTGTAATGTTATGAACAGGGTTTCTCAATGTGTGTCCTATCCATCTCCAGCGTTTTCCTTCTCATCTTTTGTTCCACTGGCACTTGTCTGGTTCTTGTCATTAGTTCCATATTAGTGATCTTGTCATACCACTTCAGTCCTTCTATTCTACGCCAGCATCCATTTATGAAAGTCTGTAGCATTTTAATATTTCACAAGAGATCTGGAAAATGAGAATGTCTCTTAGTATTTCAGCTTCCTTTTAAGGAGATGCCTGCTACAAAGATGCTGAGATAATAGACCCAAAAAATATGGAAGAAAATATTTAGCATTGTATCATCTATGTTGGGAGGCCAAAGAGAACTTGGAGAAGAACTGTTGAAGACGAGGCTAGGGAAACTGGGATGACTTGGGCACAGGTTAAAAAGACAGCCCAGAATAGAAATCGATGGAGAGCAACTGTTTCTGCCCTATGTTCCACAGGGAATGAAAAGTAATGATGATCTATGTTGTTTGTTAATTGTTTCAGATGAAATGTGTGGAATGTATTCTGCTTATTTTGTAGTTAATTTTTAAACATGACAGAAAAAGGACATAGATTTTTTAAATGGCTCCTCAAAAATTAAAGCCTAGGATATTTTACTTCTCATGTAAGAGGGGAGCTGCGCTAGCGTAGTGGTTACAACACCGCTCTGGCGACCGGGTGATTCAGGATCAAACCCGGGCGACGGCATTTGAGGATTTTTCGTCTACTGGGATTTGGACTGGATTAACTCGAGACCTGGCGAGGACATTTGAAGGAGTGTCGTCGACCAGGGACTGGCGGCTCCTGAGCCGACCCAGCTCTAATGGGTACCTCCGAAAACAGCGAGTATCTGCCTGAATGGCGAGGGACACTTGTCTCTGTACAAGAAAATAGGATACTCACGTAAAAATCAATGTCAGGTTAGACATTAAAAATAACCTGAGATTTCGCCTCGAGTATTAGCGGGCGTACGAAAAAAATGAAAAAAAAAATGTAAGAAATTCTCTGTATAGTTCTCATGTAGTTCCTGGATGAGAAGGGAAGGAGGGATAGGGGGTCATTTGATGAACAAAGAATAGGACCACTACTCCCCCAGGCATGTCATACAAGGCAACTATTAGAGGTTGTGTGTGAGGTTGGCAACCTCATGTAAAACAAATTGGTAAAGAGACCACCACTGCAAGAGCATATGAATGCTTGGTGCACGATTATTGCACAGAGGGACCAGTTACAGTGGTGGCTCCATGCTCCAGATGGAACTAACAGGATAATGATGATGATGTAACAAATTGATTATGCCCAGTCCACGTCTGCCGATAAATTACCACAAGAGCATTCAGACCTTAGACTAGGGAACATACTTTAGAGATGTGAAGAAGGTCAAGAACAAAATAGCACACAACACTTTTTACAAAACTGCAAGAAACATATTGCCATGGACAATTAGTAAACATGTATGTAAAGCCACTAGAGACCACAGAGATGTGGTTTTACAGAAGAATGTTAAACATACCACGGACAGCCTAAATAGAGTAATGATGATGTCCTGACAGAGGCCATTGCACAAATGAAGCTTATTCTTCGTGTTAGAACAAAGCAAACATATTTCTTTAGGCATGTTATGAAAAGAAAAAGCTGGCATATATAGTGAGAACAGGTAAGATTGAAGGAAAAGAGATATAGGACAACAAAGAGATAAGATTCTTGACAGTTTGACGTCATAGTATGGAAAGAATTCAACAAAATAGTTGATAAATAGTACTGAAGACAGGAAGGTGTTGGAGAGACATGATCACCTTTTCCACCAGGCGTGGTACTTGAAGAAGAAAAAAAAGCAAGAAATATGAACGGCCTAAAACAGTTATATCAAAAACTGTTGTGTAGAAAAATTTGATAAATATTGGCACCCCATTCCATATGCTCCAGTTAATTTTTTTTCCCCAATGATCCAGAAAGCTGAATTTTAGGGATGTTATGAAAGGACCTTTCAGCTGGTGTACAAAAGTCAGGCAACCTGTAATTCCACCCCCAGATAGGTAGAAAAAAGGGGGCTTTTGAGAAATTCAAAATGGCATCATATACATAAAATACTGATGGTAAATATGTCTGTCCAGTCGATTTTTGCATACATCCCAGCGAACTACAAAGCCTCAGTTTGGGTATTCTCTGAAATTTGCCTGTTGCAATTATATATCTAGTCTATAATAATAAACTTTGGTTAACGAACTCTGTCTGTTCTTACCATTTCTAGACTGGAACCTACAGCACCTGTATCTTGGATCAGCTTACAATGGGAAGCCATTATTATCGTTGCCATAGTAACTGTCATCCTGCTCTTACATGCCCAACAAGTTGAATCTACAGGGAGACTAGACTTTATTTGGAAAATTCAGGTATATCCACTTCCAAACAGTTATTATTGAAAAATCCAGCTATATCCCATTACCAAACACTGATGATTAGAAAATCCAGATATATCCCATTCCATACGCATTTCACTGGAAAATCCATGTATATCCCCTTCCATACACCAGTCACTGAAACATCCTGGTATGTCCCATTCCAAACACTTGTTAGTGGGAAATCAAAGTATATTCCCTTCCATACACTATCACTCAGCTTTATAATAATAATAATAGCCCCTTCAGTCATAACTGACTATGGGAATGCGCCCCTGAGGTGACAGCCCTCAGCTGCTTATTTTCCTGGTGCTCCTTTCGACGTTTTCTCCTCACCTCTGCTTATTGTGTGAGCCTCTCTTCGCCCAGTCTGAGGTGGCGCCGTAAATAGCATCGCCACTTAGTGCGATCGGCAGCTTTATCCTCCCATGTTGCTGGATCCATGTCCAGTGCCCTCATATCTCTCTTGCACACATCTTTGAACCTCAGCTGTGGTCGCCCAACTGTTCTCTTGCCATCTGCTAATTGTCCGTAGAAGATATCTTTTGGGATGCGACCATCATCCATGCGGTGAACATGGCCAAGCCAGCGAAGTCTGCGCTGTCTAAGAAGCGTATACATACTTTGAAGGCCAGCACGTGACAACACCTCGACATTTGTCACTTTATCTTTCCACGAGATGCCGAGGATGCGATGTAGACACCGCAAATGGAAGGTATTGAGCCTTTTTTCTTGCTTAGCATAGGTCGTCCAGGTCTCGCTGCCATATAGGAGTGTGCTGGTGACGCAGGCATTATATACCGCAGCTTTGGTCTTCACAGTACTTTTCATCTGGCAAAACATACCAGTGGTTTTTTCTGTTAAAATATCCTGTTACAATGAAATCGCTTCAGTTCCCCACTGCTGTATCTCAATGGGATTACCTTCACTTTTACTATTTTAGATGAGAATAATTCATCTGGACTGCATAGAAAATGTGTTCTTAAAGGTATAGTCCATGACAGTGAAAAGTAAGGGACACATTTAAAGTCACACAAGGTGAAAGGGATCCCTCTCCACAGGTGACTGTATCAGTTTCTGTTTCCAGTGTTTATCAAATTTAGCGGAAACTGGATAAAAGTCCAAAATAAAAAGTAGAAGTTACATGTTATTAGTATTTTCAACATATTGTGGTGTTTGTGTGTCTTCTATGTATTTGCTGATGTGCAAGAAATAATAAAAAAAAAAGATTAATGAAAAGCAGTGATCTAAAGCATATAGCAGAGGATCACTGTACAGAAAAATTAACAGTTAATTTCTGGTGTTTTTTTTTATTTTAATGGGTCTTATTCTGGTTTGCCTCATGAATTGGGTACCAGAGCAACTCTGGGAAGGTTAAGGCAGCCGGCGTGATGCTGACCACATCACTCCTAGTGTGACGATAGTCAAGAAAATATGGGCATAACACCATATTCCCAATATGCCTTAATGGGCGTGTAACGGGATCCTTATTCTGGTTTCTTTGAATAATTTTGGTATAAAATTATGCAGAACAAGGTAAGAAAAAAACAGCCAAGCATATTAAGATATATCTTCATTAGTGAAGAAACACAAGAAAATGAAGCCAAAGTACAAGCAGTCTGCATGATGGAGATGTAGCAAGCATAAATGGGAGATTGATTGGGCATGCTGCAACATGGAAGCGCTTTTCCTGGGAGGAGTAAGTTTGATGAATGATAGAGCAGGCATGCTGGAAGTTAAGGTGCTCTGAAAGATAGCATAGGTGGAAACTTTATACAGAGCACAGGGGGCAATTTGATCAGCAGAAGTGGTCCCCCTGATGTACACGTGTTTCGGCCCTTTATATTCTTTACTCTAAGGGAGACGGGCCCACTTGGATCATGACTCCCAAGTGTCTGCCTCCAGTTGTCTTTTCCCGCCTGCGCTTGGAATTTATTCATCTTCTCATTGGTTGTGACTTTCAACTGCAATCCTGGTTTTATTAATTCTGCCAGCTTGAGGCCATTTGAAATTAACCACTATGTTGTATATAAATTATTGTCCTTTCTGCCATTTCACCAAACCTCTAAAGTGCCTTCTTTCTTGGCTATCCTTTCACACCCAATAGTTTCAGTAGATCATACACTGAGGCAGCCACTAGACCTCTTTCACATACCTCTACAGGTATGACTTTTGCTGTGAACCCGTCATGTCTCTAGTCCATGAGCGGATCATTATACTTAGCCATTTTGAATGAGTATTTCTCATCTAATCTGGATTCAAATGGTGAAAGATAGAGAATGATGAAAGGTACAGTAGGTGTGCTGCAATATAACAATAATAATAATAGCCTCTTCAGTCATAACTGACTATGGGAATGCGCCCCTGAGGTGACAGCCCTCAGCTGCTTATTTTCCTGGTGTTTCTTTTGACGTTTTCTCCTCTCTTCTGCTTGCTGTGAGATCTTCTTTTCGCCCAATCTAAAGTGGCACCGCAAAGAGCATCGCCACTTGGTGTGATCTCCAGGGCGTGAGCTTGGACACAGTTATATGGAGATCAAGCTGTTGTCCTTGCAGCATCTCCCCCACCAAGGATCATGAGCCCTATCTACCTGAAGATGCTAGTTTTAAGGTGCCAGTGACTCACTTTCGCCTCTTCTCCCGTCAGTTTAAACAGTTCCGCCAGGCCCAAATTGAGCCACACAGGAAGGCAGGGAGCTGGGCTTGGTTGTCAGAGGCTATTTGAGGCATGTGCCATAGAAACATTTATCTGCAATGATATCTTATCCTCACTACAACTCCCGGCTATGACAACCTTTGAAACCAATGTAAGAGTATGCTTGAAGATAAGCAGACATTCAAGAAAGTGGATTAGACACACAGAAAGATGTAGTGGGCAGAAACAGATGTTTTGAAAACGTTTACACATTTGTTTTTAAATGTTGACATTATAAGATCTTACAGCTGATCATAAATGTTCAGGTTTTAACATGTTGATGTTTTTCTTTTTAAACGCTTTATTAAAAAAATTGGCAGTTGATTGATTCAAGCAAAAGAATTCTGAGTAGAGAGTTACTGTAGCATTTATTAAGAAGCAACACTTGTTGAAGCTGTTTATCTTTGATCTTAATGCTAAATTATTTATACAGTGACTTTATGATTTTAAATTATCACAGTATGTCTGACACAGCCACAGTAAGGATGTTCATATCATGGTGGAGGTGACTTTACTGTCTCTAAGTTATAAAGGAAATTGTCAAAGTGTATGAAATGTAAACATTGTTTCTAATTACTTAAAATGGTAATATGAAGCAACAATGAGTCACCCATCATTATCATCATCATCATCATTACTATTTTCCTCTGTGCTCCTTACGGAGCATGGAGCCACCACTGTAGCTGGTCCTCTTGAAGGAAGCCTGCACCAAGCAGTCACTTACTCTTGCAGTAGTGGTTTCTGTGGTGATTTGTATGATGACGTTGCCAGCTCCATGCAACAACCTCGTATTAGTCTCTTTACCTGAGGGTGCAGTAGACCTATTCTTTCTTGACCTTGTCAGAGACCCCCCGGGAACCACACCCATGACTCGTTAAAAGGGTCAAGAGCTTCAGATGTTGTGATGAACGTCACATTTGAAGTGTCCACACACTATGCTGTATGGTTTTTAATAACTGACACCCTGTTGTGGCATATACAGGAAATAATTTCTATCATTTGTTTCCTTTTTTTTCCTCCCCCACGGAGCATGGATCTGTCACAACAGCTGACTCCCATGCAAGAAGCCTGTACCAAAGTAATGATGTGCTCCTGTAACCGTGGTATCTGTAGCAATCTGTTTTACTTGATGAGGTTGCCAGCCTCTTGAACAACCTCCTATTAGTCACCTCCTACGACATGTTTGAGGGAGCAATGGTCCTGTTCTTGTGAAAATAATGTGGCCAAACAATATGAAAGTTTTGCTTCATAGTTCTTCTCAGTGGCAGAGATTTACTGTAAGATTTTCATTTATTTGAAATCTGACCATATGAATTTAAAGTTAAGCTGCCTGATTTTTAGCATCTGAAATTGTGTTTATGCAGCAATATTGTAGTTAAAGGTTTGAGACATTCCAGGAAAAACACATTAATTGAATTTAATTAATAGTGATAATGACATCAGAGTTTGCTGTACCACAAATTTTTATTAGTATTACTGACAACGTATAAAAATATGTAGAATATTCATCAATTTGAACAAAATACTAGAACAAATTTTCAGCAACTTTGAAGTCCATGGTAGGGATTTTTTAGGGATCTGTACTGTAGTAAAGAAATTTTTGCTACAAGGTAAATTGTATTCCTTTTCTGTATGTAAGATCATTATTGTACCTTAATTATGTGTGCATTGTAATAAAAAATCCCACTAAATGTCATATGTTAAGCAACGTTTGTAGATTTTCTAAGGAGAAAATTATCTCAGAGTACATGAACCTCCAGAACCTAACCCTAGTGTAAATTGTAATCGCTCTGTATTTGTTAAAATGAAGATAAAGATGGACATTAGCACATACCTTTAGTATGTGTATTTGTGTGCAGGTGCATATTGTGCTTTTCATTATTTTTCCAGACTTTTTAATTGACTTTTTTTTTTCTACTTTAAAATGCGCCTTGAAGAAAAGAATACTGCATCGGTTGATGCAGGTTCCAAGGACCATTAGTTAAATGAACTAGGTTTAGAAAACCTTTATTATCTAGAGGATATTCTTGAGGACATTATTTGTACTAAGGAGAGTGAATATACATCTGGTTATCTCCTGGAAGAGTTGTTCATCTGACTACATTTACAGCACTTTGATCTGACTATCATTGTAATGTGACCGGTTGCTGTGTTTTGTTGCTATGGTTGTTTATGTGATTTTTGGCCATTACTTGTGGCGTATAAATAATTGCGATTGAGTTCGTGAGTTTACTGACGTCCTATGTGGATTGCCCTGTTATTGTTGCATGAACATTGTTTTGACTGAACACATCTACACACTACACAAAACCAGACATGCGGATGCCATCCATCATCATATGGCATCACGCATCAGTGCCCTTGTAGGAATCCTGTGCCGAAGCATTTCTTTGACTCTTATGGTGATGGTTTCTACAGCAGTGTGTTTTATGTGATGAGTTCATTACTTGTGTATGAAATAATTGCGATGAGTTAATTACTTGTGTATGAAATAATTGTGATGAGTTAATTACTTGTGTATGAAATAATTGTGATGAGTTAATTACTTGTGTATGAAATAATTGCGATGAGTTAATTACTTGTGTATGAAATAATTTATGGATAAATGTACTGATAACTGTTGAAGTGGGATTTTTTAGACCACAAACGGCTCCGGGGTCGACCCAGCCTCATGAATTGGATACCAGAGCAACTGTGGGAAGGTTAAGGCGACCGGCGTGATGCTGACCACATCACTCCTAGTGTGCCGATGGTCAAGAAAATATGGGCCTAACACCATATTCCAATATGCCTGAATTGGTGTGTAATGGGATCCTTTACTTTTTTATCTTACTGATAACTGTACCTTGTGGATAAATTTGTGTCCTCAGTTTTAACAGATGTCACAGTTCGACCAGCTTGTGAAGACTGACACAGAATGGTGAAATGGTTTGCAGCTTCAGTACTGCCAGCTCTTATGCAGTTATATGTCCTAAACAAGTTTACTTATGACATGGTACCACAATATTGGTCTTGGTCCTACTAAGTACTGAAATGAAAACAAAATTTTGGAAAAACAACGAATCAACAAAAAATAAACATTTTGAGATTGTGTAGTGTTCATAAATTGAAATATTTAGGCATTAAGCTAGCTTAAAGAGGAGATTTAATTACTGAACTCTAAACTGATTGTTCACAGTTCTACACTTATGTACTATAAACTTTATAGTTCACATATCAAGGAACAGATTTTGTGGTCCCATGCCATTGTCTAGTTTTTAAAGACCACTTCTGTCTGAAAATAATTTTTTTTTAACTGCCTCGTAATCCTCACATTTGCTGCATTTTTGAATCAATAATAAACTTGAGAGCACACGTTTGTAGACATTCACACTTGGTACATTATCCATAACATTTTTGTTTCTCATTCGCAAAATTAAACACCTTTATGTTATATTTATCAAACCATTGCATTTGCACAAATATATCTGTAAATACATTTAGTAAATATAACTTTAGACATAGATGCATTAGTAAATGCATTTCTTTACATAATTACATTAGATAAAACAGCTGTCAACATAATTATATGTGCAAGCATCTTATTCCTTGTTTGGACACATATAGTCAGATTTCTCTCTCAGAAACTGGGTGAGTTTCAGGCCTGTTTCATTGCCATATAGTTTCTGACTAAGCTGTCATCTTCCTCACAGCCACAAAACCTTTGGTTGTAGGGTGCCAGCAATTGGACCTTATTCTTTCTCCTGTTACTTTACCATGAGAAAGCTAGAAGTTCGAATTTTTTTTACCAGAGATTAATTAGCTGAGACACAATCACTAGACACATTTATTTGCAGTTTATAGCTTATCTTCAGATCCAATTCTGACAACGAATTTGATATCCATCAGCAAACATAACTGAACATTATCACATTAGCAAGTACAGTCATAAACATTATCACATTAGCAAATATCAATAAATGCATTTAACTCTCACAGCATTTTAATTCTGTAATAATAATGTATCATTTTAGCAGTTTTCTTGGACTAATAAAGCATAGTATTTGAACTATATGTTGTGCTGACAAATCAAAGTCACGAACAGACTGTGTTCTCTGGAAGTGAATTGTTATAAATATGTATCTTGTCTTGTTAACTGCATTCTTTCATAGAAATTAACATAGGAATACTTTTAGACCTTCTTCATCTATGTGTAGACATTTGATAGGTTAGTATACTAACTTTCATGACACTCAACTAATAATCACTCTAGATGTGGCTGTGTGATGGCCCTCTCACACAAACACACACACTTATTCCATAGAGAGTAAAAATCTTAGATGTGCTGACAATTTATCTGCTCTTTGTTTTTTTTATCCCTTTAGTTGAAATTCAGCTTCAGTTTTAAAGTATATCTAATGGCAGTGAAATAAAAATAATATTTATAGCATAGTAACTGATGTAATTGTTTATGAGACTCAGAACAACTGAAGTTATTTACAAAACACTGACTTTTACAAGTATTTTTATTATTTATCTCATAGAATAATGTAGGAGTTCATGGAAGCCAGAGAAATTAAATTAAGTGAGAAATTGAAGACAGAAAAAATCTTAAAATATGTTCAGTTCACCTTTGAAGATTCTGAAGTGAACATCAGAATGTATGAGCTATGAATTAAACTAATAAATGGATCATAGATATGATAGTTAGAAAGAAATTTGCTCAGATAAGTAATGATGAGGAAATGATCAGATTATATATTTCAGTAAGAACCAGTACGTTTCTTAGATAGAGATAAGTACATATTCTTTCTTTGTCTCCTTAAAGACCCACAGGAAATACAAAAGGTATTAGTAATATTCAGCTCCCATATAATAAAAATATACATATCTTGCATTTCCGATTCTGTATTTGTGTGCCTCTCTGTCTCTTTCTGTCTCTCTCTGTCTGACTTCATTTCTTCATTGAAAGTAAAGCTATATAGAAGCTGCCTTTTTACACTTTCTCTTCCACTCTCTCTCTCTCTCTCTCTCTCTCTCTCTCTCTCTCTCTCTCTCTTCCCCCCCCCCCCCTCTTTTATTTTCTTCTTCTTGAAGAACTTCAAGCTACCCACAATTTTTGGGAGCTGACATGAAATCCAGAGGTCTTGGGAATGATTACTAAGGTTCAATCCCCAGTTGAGGTGGGATTTTTTAGACAGCAGACAACTCTGGGGTCAACCCAGCCTCATGAATTGGGTACCAGAGCAACTCTGGGAAGGTTATGATGGCCACCGTGATGCTGACCACATAACTCCTAGTGTGCCGATGGTCAAGAAAATATGGGCTAACGCGATATTCCCAATATTCATCAGTGGGCATGTAACAGGATTCCTTTTTCCCTCCTACTAAGGTTAAACCACTATGTCAAGCAGTTGTTGGTGGCCTGCATACAAGAAGAGTGACAAGTCAAAGAGAAAAGTGGTTGCTTCATATAATGTTAATATGAAACCTGTTGACAGCATCATAACCTGGCAGTCCGTGTTCTGGAATCCCCAGGGTCAGAGAGGTAGAGGGAGAGCAAGGAACACGTAGAGAAGAGAACTGGAGACAGACGTGAAAGGGATGAAGTAGATATACAAAGATCTTGAGATGATGGCACGAGACAGGAAGACTTGGCATTACTTTTTTGAAGGCCTATGCTCCTTGGGGAGCCCATCATCATCATCATTACTATTTTCCTCTGTGCTCCTTATGGAGCATGGAGCCACCACTGTAGCTGGTCCTCTTGAAGGAAGCCTGCACCTAGCAGTCACCTACTCTTGCAGTAGTGGCTTCTGTGGTGACTTGTATGATGACGTTACCAGCTCCATGCACAACCTCATATTAGTCTCTTTACCTGAGGGTGCAGTAGACCTATTCTTTCTTGACCTTGTCAGAGACCCTCGGGAACCATACCCATTGTTGCTTGATTTTTCTTGCTCCTTAGCTGGTTTGTTTCTGCGTGTTGCAGATGTTGATGAAGAGACATGGGTGTGCAGAGACGCGAATGTGTTTAGGCTCATATGTAGTGTACAAACACCCAGTCACACTCGTACTACAGTCAATGATGGTTGGAACTACTTGTGATGGTTCATTCTGGCTGGTGAACATTTATTAACAGGACATGTACTGTTCATAATGCCCGCATCTCCGTGAAGTCAATCTTAATAACATACAAAAGACGAGCCCTTCACTCAGTCTAGGGCCGTCGTATACCTTGGCATAAACAACGCCAATCATGTCGGTACATGCCGTAGAATAGTTGCCATTACACAGACCTGACGATGACGCCAGCTGTTAAGCCTTTACCAAATTCTGTCACCGAATACATAATAATGGCAAAGTCGGTGTTACCTTGAAACGAATCCTCAGAACACAATAATAACACTGTCGTCCTTCCTGACGCACAGAGAATCAATGGGGAAAACTGACAACGCAGTCACTTCGAAGATTTTCCTCCCCGAAAATACAATGGACATACATCGTCCTACAGAAGCCAGATCACAACTCAACAAGATGGAAGTCTAAATTCACGCTCTCCACTGCGCATCGCATATAGCCCAGAACTGTATTACCTTTGACCCAAAAGGTCAAACACAATGAATGAACAAACAAGGGAGATAACCCCTAATCAACCTGACACAGCAAAGTCAAGACATAGTTACTAAACTTTGACCAGGGTGAAAAACCTACAACCAATAGATCGATGTTTGAAACTCCATCAAAAATGACCGCAACATATTACTGCACCGCCCCTGTTAAAAAAAATGACACATTTTTTTCTTCTTAAATATATCCATGAGCAAGATAGCACCAGCATCAATTATATGCTCATGAAAGAATGAACCTAATATCAGGTACAATAGACGCATAAATAAAGCGTCTGGAGAGAGTAAAATCATCCCCCATCATAAGAGAAAATATTTCCTCTAAGCCAAACAAACTCAGGAGGTACCATTAAAGAACCCTAAGTTGCTGGCAATACCAATCATAGATATCAAAAACTGTCAAATACTATCATTACAACAATATACAAATATGATGAACTACAATACTATACCATCAACATATCTAATGGATATATATCATGGATGGACATAATCAAATTTGTTAAAGTCATATACATCATCCAACTAGTGACACAATTGTGTTAATATATATTTTAATATCAAGAACAGACATAAGTCTGGAAGTGTATCAGGAGATCTAGGACATAAGATTTAAATGGAATCATGTGGGCATCTAGACAATACGTCTGCCATCACATTATCCGAACCACGGATAGCTCGCACCGTAAAATGGAAAGGTTGAAGAGCAATAGCATAACGAGTAGATCTCGAGCTCTTCAAATCCTTACTTTGCATAGCTGTAAGAGCTTTTTGGTCGGTTTCCATAATGAAATGCGCGCCCAGAAGGAATCTTTGTAGCTTAAGAATGGACCAAACCATGGCCAACAATTCACGGTCTAAAACCGAGTAATTCCTTTCTGCCGCATTCAGCTTCCTAGAAATATATATTACAGGATGCAGAGTTCCTGAATACTCCTGCATTAGTGCCGCTCCAATCCCAGTGGAAGAGGCATCACTACGAAGGACAAAAGTCTTATCAATCGTTGGAAGTCTTAAGATAGGATGAGATGAGAATAAATTCTTAACCTGATCCAATGACGATTGGCATTCTCGGGACCAACGCACCATATTAGGAGAACCTTTTTTCAACAACGTTGAAAGTGGTGCCATAATGGAGGATAGATTATCAATGAATCTTCCATAGAATGGTATTAATCCCAAGAGACTACGTACTTGCTTTTTTGTCTTCGGAACCGAGATATTTAATATCTTCGAAATGTTTTGGTCCTCTGTCTTCAACAGACCATGACCAACCCGATGACCTAGGAAAGAGATTTCACTAAACCCGACAAAGGCTTTAGAGGGTTTTGCTGTTAACTTATGCTCACGTAGAGTAGATAGTAACTCATTTAAACCCGAATAGTGTTCTTCCCAAGTATCACTGAACAGACAGATGTCGTCCAAATATGCGATGACATCTGTACGATACAATAGAATTCGTCGCATCATGCACACGAAAGTTGCTGGGGCGTTCATAAGCCCGAAAGGCATAAAATTCCACTGAAATAAACCCCTAGGTGTTGAAAAAGCAGTGAGAGGTTTGGCGTGTTCCGTCAGTGGGACTTGCCAATAACCTTTCGACAAGTCTAGTTTAGTAAAGAATTTAGCTTTAGACAGTCTAATAAGTAGATCATCTAATAAAGGCATAGGTTCAGCATCGAACTTCGTAACTTGATTTAATTTGCGATAATCAACGCAAAGACGTATGTTATTGTCTTTCTTTCGAACAATAACCATCGACGAAGAATAAGCTGAAGTGGATGGTTCAATTATTTTCAATTGAATCATTTCATCCAATTCTTTCTCGACTTGTGCTTGAAAATGAATAGGTATAGGGTATGGTCTTACTCTGATCGGATTACGATCAGTAAGTATGATGTCATGTTCTATGACATGTGTGTGTCCAGGAATGTCTGTAAGGACATCCTGAAATGATTCTAGCGTAGAAGATACTTGACGTTGCTCCTCAAAAGACAAGTTCGAAGAGACGGTAATGTTTTTCCATGATTCCGTAGAATTAAGTGGAACAACGGGAAGAGGTAAGTTAACGTCAGAAAAAATAGTTTCCTCATCCTGTATAACAGACAGGGATGAGACATGACCATGTTGGACTCGAGAATCGTCCGTCGCCTGGAAAATAGGCTGTAAATAGTCTGGACGTTCAATAAATTCAGTAAGCATATTAATATGGAAGGTTTTATGCCTTCCATCCACATCGACAATATAGTCGACATCTGAAATTTTAGAGACTATAGTGTATGGACCTTTCCAAGAAATGAGAAGTCTGTTTTCCCTCGTGGGAAGTAAGACAAACGCTTTGTCTCCAGGACAAAGTTGACGTAGGCGTCTTTTCTTATTAGCGAATCGCCTAGCCTTTTCTTTAGCGAATTCTGATGATGAAGTAGCTAACCTGCATGATTCGATAATTTTCTCCCTAAGAGCAATGACATATTCATATGATGATTGTGTATCATCGTCAATATTATCGGCAGTGATCAGATCGTGTAGCAAGGACATAGGACCGCGCGGTTGCGCGCCAAAGACAAGTTCAAAAGGAGAAAATCCTGTATGCTCGTTGGGAACCTCTCTATAAGCAAAGAGAGCTGCAGGTAGGACCCTGTCCCAATCATCAGGATGATCCTCCGTTATCTTGCCTAGTAAGTTCTTTAGTGTCCTATTAAGTCATTCAACCAATCCATTGGACATTGGATGATAAATACTACTGAGAGACCTTTTAATGTCCAGAGTAGCCATCACCTGAGACATAGTGTCCGATATCAATTGAGTGCCGTGGTCTGATAGTATTTCTCCGGGAAATCCCAGCCGAGAAAATATGAGCCAAAGAGCATCTGCGATATCGACAGTTGATATGCTTTTAAGAGGAGTAGCCTCTGGCCAACGAGTGCACATGTCAACGCAAGTAAGGATAAATTGATGTCCTCTGGCTGACTTAATCTTAAACGGGCCAATAATGTCTATTGCCATTTTCTGAAACGGCCGAATAGGAATATCTGCCGCCTGAATAGGTGCAGCATGTCTTGGACCTCTAGACTTGACCTCTTGGCAAATTTTGCAAGACCGGCAATAAATTTGTATGTCTTTGTTCACGAATGGCCAAAAGAAAGACGCAAGGACTCTAGTCTTAGTTCTGGAAAACCCATATGTCCAGCACACTGAGAATCATGTGCATGTTGAAGAATTAAGGCTCTCATACACTTAGGCACAAGAATTTGCGAATGCATAGACTTGTCAGAGTGTTGTACCATTCGTACCAATATACCATTCTTCATAGTGATATACGATCTGTGATTCGTATTCTGATTAGGATCACCTTTCTTTGCGAGAAAAAAGAATTTCTTCAAAGAAGGATCCTCTTCTTGTCGTTTAACAAACGTGTCATGCGAAATCACCAAGTGATCATCTTGGCTATCAACTCCATTACTATCATCAGATGAAGTTGGAGGGATAAGAGCTTTGGCTCTTGTAACCACTGCATTGACTGCTTGGATATTTTGTTCCTCCCAAATAGAAATTTGTTGCGGGGTGCATTCCTTAACCCCATGAATACGACCAATTATAAGATCCGAAATAGGATTAGGAAGAAGACACGCATGGACATCTCCTGTAAAGAAAGGAGTGTCAATGCTAATGATAGCAGTAGGATATTTTTCCATGGTACCACCAAACGTAACACATTTGACCACCTTTCCCGAGTAACAGCGAGGATCTATCAGAGACTGCCTAACCCCGACAGTACTGCAACCAGAATCAAAAAGCACTGAGACTAGCCTATCATTCACTAGACCTTTATGCAAGATGAGAGATCCTCTCCCATCATGCGCAACTGTAGCAGGAAGAGCGGGAAGAGGGTGACCACAAATTAAGGTAGATACAGACGATGGCTCGAACAATGTTGAGCATTGGGGGCATTTAGTTGCTCTCCCAAAATCGAAAGCACAACCAGTGATAGCATTGGAGTTCCCACTATCATTTACTTGATTACAGGCTCCATTAAACTCTTGTTGTGCAGAGTTTGCCTGTTGGAAAGCTTTTCTTTTGTTATATCTAGGTCTACCGCGATTATCATTTCCCCTGTAATTGTTATCATATTGTCTATTGTAATTATCATTCCGGTTTGAATCCCGGTTTGTATATTCACCATCGTCATATTCTTGACGTCGGGAATGGTTATCCCGGGCAGAAAAGCTTGGGTAGTTTTTATTATGATAACCTTTGCGAAAGTGTCTAAAATTATTACCACCAAAATTACGAGAACTCCCATCTCGTCTCCAGTTCTTAGAAGAAGAACCATCATATGTTGGATTACTCTGCTTATGAGTGTAATTCTGATTACTTTTCCTATTCCAGTTTTGTTGGGCACCCTGAAATTTCTTATTGAAATTAAGGCCATATGGTGCTGCCGAATCAACTGGAAACCCTTCTTTCACTTTAGAATTGCTAACTGTAGCATGGGGATGCGCAGTGGCATACTGACAACAGTATTCCTCCATGTCTTTTAAGTTTTTAGGCTTACGCTCATGAAGAAATGCAAGGAAAGAATCATTAACAGATGACAAAACTTTGTCTCTAAGTAATAAGTCCATTAGACCTTCATATGTTTTCTCAGTTTGAGACAACTCAACCCATCGTGTAAATGTACGACGTATCTTTGTAACAAAATCAGAGAAATCTACTCCATTTTCTGGCAACATTGTCCTAAAACGAAGATGATAATCTTCTTCTTTTAGTTAATATTTTTTTAGCAATGCTGCTCTGACAACATCATAATTAGTTCTATTATGCTCTTCTATTGTCATAAGAGTAGTCACTGTTTCACCTGTAAAAAATTCCATCAGTTGTTCAACATAGTTTTCCTTTTTTATCTTATGCGTACCACATAAAAATTCGAATCTATCAAGATAATCAGTTATATCGTCCTTTAAAGGATTGAAATGAGGCAATTTGATCTTACTAGACCTCTCCTTTGTTGTATCCGAAGTTACTTGATGAGCACCCATATTTGTTACTTTCAATTTCTCTAATTCCAAAGTCGCGAGTCTTTCCTCATGTTCCATTTTCTGTTTCCTTTCTTCGGCTTCCCTATCCAATCTTCTATTTTCAGCCTCAGCCTGAAATTTTCTTTCCTCTGCAGCAGCTTGAAATTTTCTTTCTTCTGCAGCAGCTTGAAGTTTCTTTTCCTCTGCAGCATTTTTTTGTTTTTCCATTTCCATCTGGAATTTTCTTTCATCAGCTTGCATTTGCAACCTTAAATTCTCAGCATCTATCTTCTTTTGTTCAGCTTGCATCTGCAATCTTACATTCTCAGCATATATCTTCCTTTGCTCAGTTTCCGCTTTCAATTTATTTTCCTCTTTTTGTCTCTTTTCTTCTGACTTCAATGCTATGGCGTATTGAGCAGTTGCAAATTCTTCTAACTTGTCACCTGTCTTCCCAAGGACTTTCCCTTGTTCAATGAAGAAGTCTAGTGTAGACATTCTATCTAATGAGATCAGTAACCTGAAAAATTAATTAAATTAATTACCATATCCCACTTTAATGGGAGACAAGTCTTCAATGTTAGACTTGTATACTCAGTTCAGTTTATTTCACTCTCTTTGAGAGTCAAGTCTTAATCAAAGACCTTGTATGGTTACCTTATTTCTTTATAATAATTTTCTATCAATACTCCCAATATGAATAGTGTATCATATTAATAACGACAATAATAATACATGACCAAGTATATGTATGTAGACTGTGTATGACAATAATAAATACAAAGACAAGGATACAGAACAACAACCGAAAACGTTCGCAGAAGTCAAATAAACATTACAGCGAAACTAAGGAAAATGTTACAAAAATGTGTAAAGATGACTGCGAAAAGTAAACAAGACAAATGGAACACTGTTATAAACAAAAAGGTGTAAAGAAATAAACGGAAGGAAGGAGAGAAGAACAGATACAAATAAAACAAATCGAAAATCAAAGAATGGAAAAATAACGAAAACAACACTAACTCATGTCGTCACAGCTAAACGTAAATAGCAACAATTGTCGCTAGCAAATCCCAATTAAGGAAATTTGCAGTCCCTACAGAAAACGCTCTCAATAGATAACCTCTATGACGTGGTATTTATCTAAAGGAGTCACCTTACCCAACCAGCCCGCTGAAAACAACAGAAAAAATACACCACAATATTACAAATAACATATAACATTGCATATAATAGAATGTGTTGCAAACAAATTTTAGTTACAAAATACAATATAGTAACTCTCTTGTTCTTTGTCAACACTGTAGTATAATGTCAAGCGCGCAATGATTGTTCGATCCACAATAACATGTAGTGGTCTCCAGGAACATAATGTCACTATGACCTTCTCGATGAATAGTTGAGACTTGACCAAAAGTTCGTAGACGGTACTGTTACAAAAAAAATTTGACCTCGAACTATGTGACTTGAATGTACAGATGTTGAAAAGTCTGTTGCCTGAAATGGTAAACAACCAGCGGTACTGTTTACAAAAGGACTTGACTTGTGTGCAGCTGTAACGTGTAAACAACCAGCGGTACTGTTTACAAAACGAATCAACTTGTGTGCAGCTGTGGTCCACGTAGCAATATCACATAGATGCTAACACTGTTTATGTGGGTCAACAGTCAATGACCTAATTCTGCTGTCCTGTGTAGCCAAAATTTGAAAATGTAGAGTACTACCGATGTGTGTTATCTATAGCTGTCAACCTTGATCGTTCCAATCTGTAGCATCAACCAAACTGAAGCAGTAAAGCCCACGGACTTGGCCTACCAGAAATGTTAATTTCTCGCTCTGTCCAGCTTAAACCCACAGATCTGGCCCACCAGAAATGTTGCTTGATTTTTCTTGCTCCTTAGCTGGTTTGTTTCTGCGTGTTGCAGATGTTGATGAAGAGACATGGGTGTGCAGAGACGCGAATGTGTTTAGGCTCATATGTAGTGTACAAACACCCAGTCACACTCGTACTACAGTCAATGATGGTTGGAACTACTTGTGATGGTTCATACATTTATTAACAGGACTAACATGTAGAATCACACAGGAACAGTCAATGTAAACAAGTTCATGTACATCATGTCAATGGAAATCGCTGGGTACATATCAGTCATTCTGGCTGGTGAACATTCATATATGTATGCATGTCAATAGTGTTATGTTCTTTTCATGTACTGTTCATAATGCCGCTTTTGGTATCTCCGACTGAACGCGTCAGATACCTTAATAACTCCGTCATACAAAAGACGAGCCCTTCACTCAAGTAATCCTATTACTAGGGCCGTCGTATACCTTGGCATAACACGCCAATCATGTCGGTACATGCCGTAGAATAGTTGCCATTACACAGACCTGACGATGACGTCAGCTGTGCATTCTTCATTAAGCAGGTTGCATAAATTATGCTTTAATGCTTGTGTAGATATACCGCCAACCTGCAGTTTCCACCATATATAACTTCATCACTGGACTTCTGATCATATAAGACAAATAGTCTTGAATAGCTACCTTGAGCACAAATATAAGTTCTGCTTTACAGGAATCGTGAACTGTTCTCACAGCTAGGTAAGCCTTTACCAAATTCTGTCACCGAATACATAATAATGGCAAAGTCGGTGTTACCTTGAAACGAATCCTCAGAACACAATAATAACACTGTCGTCCTTCCTGACGCACAGAGAATCAATGGGGAAAACTGACAACGCAGTCACTTCGAAGATTTTCCTCCCCGAAAATACAATGGACATACATCGTCCTACAGAAGCCAGATCGCAACTCAACAAGACGGAAGTCTAAATTCGCGCTCTCCACTGCGCATCGCATATAGCCCAGAACTGTATTACCTTTGACCCAAAAGGTCAAACACAATGAATGAATAGACAAGGGAGATCACCCCTAATCAACCTGACACAGCAAAGTCAAGACATAGTTACTAAACTTTGACCAGGGTGAAAAACCTACAACCAATAGATCGATGTTTGAAACTCCATCAAAAATGACTGCAACACCCATGACTCATTAAAAGGGTCAAGAGCTTCAGATGTTGTGATGAACGTCACATTTGAAGCGTCCACACACTGTGCTGTATGGCTTTTAATGTCTGACACGCTCTTGTGGCATATACAGGAAACAATTTCTTTCATTTATTTCCTTTTTTTTGCCTCCCTCACGGAGCATGGATCTGTCACAACAGCTGACCCCCATGCAAGAAGCCTGTACCAAAGTAATGATGTGCTCCTGTAACCGTGGTATCTGTAGCAATCTGTTTTACTTGATGAGGTTGCCAGCCTCTTGAACAACCTCCTATTAGTCACCTCTTACGACATGTTTGAGGGAGCAATGGTCCCTGTTCTTGTGGAAATAATGTGGCCAAACAATATGAAAGTTTTGCTTCATAGTTCTTCTCAGTGGTAGAGATTTACTGTAAGCTTTTCATTTATTTGAAATGAATTTGAAGTTAAGCTGCCTGATTTTTAGCATCTGAAATTATGTTTATGCAGCCATATTGTAGTTAAACGTTTGGGACATTCCAGGACAAACGTAACATTAATTGAATTTAAGTGATAAAGATGCCAGAGTTTGCCGTACCACAAATTTTTTTTTGTTAGTGTTACTGACAACATATAAAAATAAGTAGAATATTCATCAATTTGGAGTAAACATTAGAACAAGTTTTCAGCAACTCTGAAGTCCAAGGTAGGGAAAGTCACATTAATATTTCTATCATAGTCAATGTTTAGTTTACTATTATATTTGGCTTGTGCATTTGACATAGTTTTTTAATAATATGTTTTGAAGACAATTTGACTTACACATTTATGGCTGAGCTGGAAAAATCAAGAGTAATTGTAACTTATTTTGAAAGGAAAAAAACTTTTAATTTAGTTTAAAATATTGATTTTACCTCTACACCTCACGGTAGAAGGGGAACGACCAAGTAAGTAAGTAAGATTTTGAAATGGTCATATTTTATGAAACATCAGACTTTTATCTGATAGTTACATATGTCAAAAATGGTCTTACATACATTTAATGTGCATTTGAAAGCAATGACCCATACATAAAAGTGGATATGATGATGACCATTAAAGTTACTTTCTTTGAAAATTGACATCTTGGTTATACTGTATTCTAACACAAAGAACTTGTCACTGATGTTTCTGACGTTAGTAATATTTCCACAATTACAAAATATTTTAAAAGATGTTTCTTGATATAGCAATATCTCACTGACTTGTCTCATTTGCTATGTAATTTTGAATCATGTGCTGTCAAATATTGAATCAAATTTTGGCATGACGTTGTCATTTGTACATTTAACCAAACATTTTTGTATCATACAACAGGGCATCGTGAAACATGCTTTAGATCTGATATCTTAAAACTAACCAGACGAGTCAACATTTTAAAATCATGTATTTCACCTGGCATTTGAACTGTGCATTTCACATGACCCTTTGGATCATACACTTACCCAGTCAACTGAAGAATATAAATGATAAAGCATCTTGATTAATTTATCTAACATTTGCAGCTTTTCATGTTCTGATGTAGCATGATTAAATTTTCAGCTCATGGCAAGATAACAAAAACAATAGAATTAGAAATACATTCATGATGCTTTGCCCTCATTCCCTTTCCAGCATTCTTTCACTTTCCAGAATTCTTTCCCTTTTCAGAACCCCCTGCTTCATTAAATGCTGTGTGTATTCTCTTCTTCACCTTGCTTTGCTTTCATTCATTATGTTGAATATTTGTCTTTCTCATTAAATGTGTACTTAAATTTTAGATTCTGAACAGTTGATGCATTGCCATATTCTTACATGGCTGGTAAATGTATTGTAAATGTATTGGCCGAAGTCAAGCAGAGACATAGTTTAACACATTAACTACCGCAAGCCGCTGTCAGCGGCTCACAAAATAATCACATTTGGACCACAAGCCGCTCAGAGCGCCAATCTAATTTTAGTAATAAAACGAATGAAAAATGTACTGAAACACTCTCTGATCTGGTTCGAGATTTTAAGTTGCCACCGGAAAACAAATTCCCAAAGCATGGTTGTTGTAGAACACTGGAAAATTGATATTATGTTCATATTTTTCAGCGTTTTGGGTTAGTTACCAAATCGTGTAAAACTGTTTACCGTGGCAACTAGTGATAGGACTACAAAAAATGCGTGTACATCTCGTCTAACGGCTGAATAGGATAGAAACGTGTTTCAACAATTGACTGATAGATCTAGCGACGAGGACAAGAGTGAAAACGGTGTGCACATTGATTGAAATTGTGATTTTGATAGAGATGGGGCGCAAGCAGTTATAATTGTGAAAATATTGCAAGTCCTCGGCCATCGGAAGGTCGTTAAATAGCAACAACCTCTATTAGAGTTACAAATGGTGTTTATTGTAATAGTACATTCATTTATCTTTAAAATGACGTGTAATTTATAAAAATCTGTAAACAATTACGAAAACTACAGCTTACTTTGTGCAAACACCTACAGGATGAAAATGGGAAAAGAATTTAATTCGGCCACAGTGTGTTTTTCAATTCGGTAGTTAATGTGTAAATATTAATCTTGAAATTATTGGCGCATTGTTACACATCCTTTGTTTCATACACAGAAAATACCAGTGTTACTTATAACAAAATTTTGGGTAAACAGAATGAATACCTACAACAAAGATTTGGGTAAACAGAATGAATACTTACAACAAAGTTTTGGGTAAATAGAGTGAATACTTACAACAAAGTTTTGGGTAAATAGAGTGAATACTTACAACACAGTTTTGGGTAAATAGCGTGAATACTTACAATAAAGTTTTGGGTAAACAGAGTGAATACTTACAACAAAGCTTTGGGTAAACAGAATGAGTACTTACAACAAAGATTTTGGTAAACAGAATAAATACTTACAACAAAGTTTTGGGTTAACAGAGTGAATACTTACAACAAAGTTTTAAGTAAACAGAGTGAATACTTACAACAAAGTTTTGGGCAAACAGAATGAATACTTACAACAAAGTTTTGGGTAAACAGAATGAATAGAATACATTACGGTTTCTTAAATATAATATTACTGGTGCATAAACAAATTAATTAACCCTGTTGACAGACTGTTTGTTTTCTGACAGTTTCATTTTCTGACAAACCCGTGTTTGTTTTCTGGGGATCTTTTTCCTGACAGATGGTGTTTGTTTCCTGACAAATAGTGTTTGTTTTCTGACAACAAATATTTATTTTCTGAGAGATAGTATTTGTTTTCTGACAGTTTCATTTTATGACAAACTATGTTTGTTTTCTGACAGATTCTATTTGTTCTCTGACAGATAATGTTTGTTTTCTAACAAACAAACAAAATTATTTTCTGAGAGATAGTGTTTGTATTCTGACAGATGGTTTTTGTTGTCTGACAAATTTTTTTTTCTTTTCTGACAGTGTTTGTTACCTGACAGACATCATTGGTTTTCTGAAAGATATTGTATATTTTCTAACATAATTTATGTTTCCTGACATATACTTGTTATTTTCTGACATACAGTTTTTGATTTCTGACGGTGTTCATTTTGTAACAGATGTTTGTTTTCTGAAAGACGGTGTTTGTTTTCTCTTAAATAATTTTTGTTTGCCAACTGTGTTTGTTTTGTGACATATAATGTTTGTTTTGTGATGGACAGTGTGTTTTTTTTGTTATGTAGACAGTGTTTTTTTTCTAATGTATAATTATTTATTTTTTTTGACAGTGTTTATTTTCTGATGTATAGTTTTTTTTTAATTTCTGACAGATAATGTTTGCTTTATGACAGATAATGTTTGTTTTCTGGCAGATTGTATTTGTTTTTTAACAGATAGTTTGGTTGTTTTTTTCACTTCAAACAGATAGTGTTTGTTTTGTGACATTATAATGTTTGTTTTGTGACATAATGTTTGTTTTCTTCCTAGGCACAAGAGGAAAAGGAAGAAATGGAAAACCTGAGAGAGTACAACCTCAAGCTTCTATCCAATATTTTACCTTTACATGTGGCCAAGCACTTTCTTAGCATGAAGAATGACACAGTAGGTTTAAATTTCTGTTCATACTTATAGAATAAATTTGTTGTTTGTTCCATTCTAAGAGAGAGAGAGAGTTAAGCAGGGATGCCCCTTATCATGCTCCATACGAACCTAAAAATGATAAGAAGACTTTTATAGTTGATCTAATGTAAAATTGTGCAATAAATTGTTGTCATTGAATACAAGCACAATGGCCTTAAATGTAACTGTTAAGGATAGATTTGGGATAAAATATTGTAGCATGTTACTACACGCTAGCACATGTCCATTTTATGTGAGGAATTGTGTTCGCCTGTAGACAAACTACTTTTTGCACGAAGCATTCACCCGTGGTGAGCGACAGTCACTAGTGACGTAGTTTGTCACATGTCGTGGGTTCAGTATGTTAATTAATTGTGCCTTCCGTATTTGTTCTTTTGTCTGAGGTAGATGTAATTTTTTGAGCTCTGGGATTTTGGAGAGTGATATATATATACATTGTAGCATTATTGATTTTCGGAGGCTGCCACGTTGTGTGCAAGATGGTCCCCGAACCTATCTAGAAGTTCAAACCATAATTTACTACAAGTAACTTTGAGATATGAGGCAACTAATATTTCATTTGCCCTGATTGTTTCTGCCACATTACTTTGGTTTTCGTGGATTGCCCGAACCTTAGTACAATGGCCAGGATTAAGTGGAGAGGAGAGGAGCGTATCATTATGTTATTTCCACTTAAAGATGCATAACGTTTGAAACTTATTGACGGACAAGAGATAATTACTACGCTTATCCATTGCCATGTACTTTTGATGTTTGATGGACGTTACTGTGAAGTGACTTTATTTATTAAATGTCAACCATGTTTTCCTGTGGACCTGTTCACCTGCCGGCTTTTGTTATATATACTGACCATAATATCCTGAATGAAAACCTGCCATCATTTGCATATCCTGCATGATCCTCTATATTTACTCCAGTCGTAACAGTAACACTGAGCCATTTTATTGTAAGGAAGATAGTCCTCGGAGTAAAGTAGAGCAAAAGAATTAGGCAATCAGTTGGAGCCACAGAGATGTGACTGGCTTGTAGCTGATGTATTATTAAACATAAATAAAGAATGATCAGCCTTAGGGGACTGAAAAGCTGTTATTTATCTTTTGTGTGATTTGTTTATTTCTAGTTTTACAACTTTGCCACAGTTATTCATTTATTTTAATAAGTGGTATAGTTCATTATCGCTAAGGTGTGAGTCACTGCATCATGAGCATTCTGTGCAACAAATTGTTGTCATTAAATACAAGCAAAAAAGTAAGTAAATGAATGTAACATTGAGCCAGTTTTTTTGTATAGAAGGTAGTCTTGTGAACTGAGCAAAGAAATCAGACAATCAGTGGTAGCCACAAAGTTGTGGGTTTTTGAGAATAATTTTATGAAACTCATGGATGGGCTACAAGAGCTAATAAAGAATGCTGAAGAAGAGCTTTGAACAAGGGTGTGTAGTAATAGAGAAAAGCAGAAAACGTTCATCCCACATTGGACTTGCGATGTGAAGAGAAAAACAGAAGCACTTAACAACTCTCTGACAGTAGGAAAAAATAGAGGGACAGAGAATCAAATGAAGACAAATGGAAAAGATAATGGCTAGCTTACTCTGTGGTTTGGGAAGAGATCAACTGTGGAATTGGTGAAGAAAAACAACGATTGAGATCTGTAGAGGGTCATAATTGCCTACACCTCATACCATGGCACTTGATGATGGTGATGGTTCTTTATTTGTTCTTGATGTCCATTTACTAGAACTGGTAGTTTTCATCTGTAGAAGTAAAGTCTGGTTTGTCTGGTGTTTCAAAATGTTTCATCTTTCAGAACCTTTACTATGAGGACATTAACAATGTAGGCGTGATGTTTGCTTCTATAGTCAACTTTTCTGAGTTTTACATTGAACTTGAGGCCAACAACGAAGGAGTGGAGTGTCTGAGATTGCTGAATGAGATTATTGCGGACTTTGATACAGTAGGTTTTGTGTTTTCGTTACTTGAAGTAGATTATTGCCTACTTTAAAATGGTAGGTTTTTGTATTTGTTACTTGAAGTAGATTATTCCTGACTTTTAAATGGTAAGTTTTTGTATTTGTAACTTGAATTAGATTATTGCTGACTTTTTAATGGTAGGTTCTAGTATTTGTTTACTTGAAGTAGGAAAATGGTTTCATCCCCTGTATACTAATTACCTTAATGAAACATCTGTATTCAACAACGAATAAATCTGGTCAGCTTTTTTGGGAAAAGGCGTGCATTGCACCATGAAAGCTAAATTCAACACCCATTAAAAGAGCACCCAGGCCTTTCAATTTCTTAATGTTGCATTAAGAATTAACCATAAATGTTGATAAGTTTGACTACTAAGATCCAATGAAGTTGAAATGGAATGGAAAGGAATGAAATCACCACAGTAGACTTGCCGCCTTCTTCAGGACATACAGCAGAAAGAGCAGAACATAAATATGTCCCATCATGATTGGCTTTTAGTTAATAGAATTATTCATTGATTTAGCCTTACAGGCCTAGATTCTCTTCTTGGAGTGCACAAGGTTTATGTTTCCATTTTTTCAGTTACTAACCCACAAAAGATTCTTCTGTGTGGAGAAAATCAAGACAGTGGGCCAGACCTACATGTGTGCAGCAGGACTGACGGGCGAAACAAACTTCTTGGACATGACCCATATTTTGGCCTTGGCTGACTACACATTTGCCCTGCAACAACAACTCAAGTACATCAATGAAAATTCTTTCAACAACTTTGTCATGAGAATAGGTGTGATTAAGTGTTCACTGTAATTAATGCATGATCGTACTCACTTCATGCTCTTTCGAATTTTCTATTTCTTTTTGGATCTTTTGGCTGGTGACTGACAAAGCAGTTGGTAATCATCACAGCTAGTGGTGCCTTGAAGGACAGCAACAAATTATCTCCACTTGGCTAAGTCTGTGGCCATCCTTTTTGCATGCACTAACTCGTACCAGTGTACATCATCACACTCCATGCTCTTTAGAATCTTTTATTTCTGTTTGGATCCTTAGCTGGTGACTGAAAAAGCAGTTGGTAATCATCACACCTAGTGGTGCCTTGAAGGACAGCAATAAAGTCTGTCCACATGGCATAGTCTGGCCATTCTTGTTGTATGCACCAACACATGCCAGTGCACATCATCACACCTAGTGGTGCCTTGAAGGACAGCAATAAAGTCTGTCCACATGGCATAGTCTGGCCATTCTTGTTGTATGCACCAACATATGCCAGTGCACATCATCACACCTAGTGGTGCCTTGAAGGACAGCAATAAAGTCTGTCCACATGGCATAGTCTGGCCATTCTTGTTGTATGCACCAACACATGCCAGTGCACATCATCACACCTAGTGGTGCCTTGAAGGACAGCAATAAAGTCTGTTCACGTGGCATAGTCTGGCCATTCTTGTTGTATGCACCAACACATGCCAGTGTACATCACCCTTCAGCTCCTCAAGAAGCATATTCCCTCAGCAAACTTAAGCCAAGTCTTCCTGTCCTGTGCCATCAGCTCAAGGTCTTTTCTAGTCCTCTTCATGCCCCTCATGTCCGCCTCCAGTTCTCTTCTCCATGTGTTCTGTGGTCACCCTCTTCCTCTCTTACCCTTGGGATTACAGAACAAGGACTGCCTAGTGATGCTATCAGCAGGTTTCCTCAGTGTGTGTCCTATCCATCTCCAGTGTCTTCTTCTCATCTCTTGTTCCACTGGCACTTGTCACCAGTGGACATAAAATGTGCTTAAAGAATTGTCATTTGTTCTCCTTGTGTGCTCCTTCAGGAGTAGGAGATCACCACTAGTGATGAGCATATGTTCTCTGTTCCTGACATATTGGAAACTTTTGTAGCAGATGCTCACTGGCCATTTTATCAGTGCCCCAGTTACACTCATGCTTTTCATCTCTGCCTCCACAGTTCTCCACCAAGTTGTTTTGGGTCTACCTTTCTTTCATCTTCCTTCTGGGACCCATAGCATAGCAGTTGTGATGATGGTGTTGGGGTCTCATTCGAGGTCCTTAGAGAGGGTCAGGTCAAATGTGCACATAAAATATGATTAAAGACCTGAGTGTCAACAGTAATAATAGTTCCCTCATATGATATGTCTGTGACAATACTCATGAGATAAGGGACTACCCAAGGCTAGCATCAAGAAATAGCTAGATATTTATCAAAACAACCGCACTCAGAGCCACTAGTGATGAATAGAATAATAACATTATTCCTATGCCCTAGCACACGTTGAATGCATTCCTAAGTGATGGCAAATAAGAACATTTTGAAGCCAAGGCCTCTGACCTTTGGGGTTGTCACGCACAAGATTCAGGTGAAAGAGATAGCGTGAAGGGTACATTGATAAGAACAGTTCACAGATTGACCTCTTCAGGTAATCACGCCCAGAAATCCTTACTGCTTGGATAATAAGCAGATAGACACTGAAATAGGAACAGTGTGAGCGCAGTGACTCCACTATAAAGAAATGTAAAACAAAGGTTCTGGAGTGCAGACAATAGAAAAAAATGGTGGCAAACCCCTACCTAAGAGCAAGGATGAATCCAAAAAGCAAGAGGACCTTTCATTGCATTGGGAAACATATGGAGAACAAGAGAAATCAAGCCCAACACAAAAATAAGAATCTTCATCTCAAATGTCAAGTCAGTCCTATTGTATGGCTCTGAGACATGGAGAGCAACAAAAACAACAACCAAAAAGCTATAGACTTTTATAAACAGGTGCTTCCATAGAATAGAAGGACTTAAATGGAATGACAAAGCCACAAATGTGGAATTAATGACAAGAACCAGACAAGTGGAACAAGAGTTGAGAAGAAGATGCTGGCGATGGATAAGACACACATTGAGGAGACCTGTTGAAAGCATTACAAGGCAGTCCTTGTTTTGGAATCCACAGGGAAAGAGAGGTAGAGGTAGACCAAAAAACACGAAGAGAAGAGAACTGGATACAGAGGTGAAAATGATAAGGAAAACATGGAAAGAACTTGAGCGGATGGCACTTGGCATGTGTTTGTTGAAGGCCTATGCTCCTCGGGGAGCTAAAGGGTATTGATTGATTGATACTAGCCAGACTGCCAGCTAGCTATTGATTAATTTGTTCACCTTGTATGCTTCTTTAAGAGTAAGAGATGACCACTTCGGTTACCCCCTGGCAGAAATCCTGCACCACAACACTTAATATGCTCTTGCTGTGATGGTTGCTGCAGCTGTTTGTTTAACATGATGAGGTTGCTAGCTACCATCCACAGCCTCAGACTAGCTGCATCTTTAAAATATGCAGGAAGGAGCAGTCGTTTTTTTTTGTGTCCCCTTAAACCACACACACAGAGTTAACAACATTGTCTAAAGAAGCATGGCACACTGTATGGTATGGAATTCTTCTTCTTGTTTTATATTCTTCCACTTCTGCCACAAAGTGTAATTAGAATCTGCAGGAACATTCATGGTACCCATGATGGTATATCTTCTGCTGATGAACCTGGCGAAATTCTTGTGTGAATATTGGGCAGTTGCAAGAATGTGAGCATCACCATGAAAACTGTAAAGATTATCAAAATGTTGTTCTATTTTAGGTGTTGCTACAGTTGTCATAACTTTTATAATTTTAATTGAACCTGCTATTGTTATTTTTATTTTCCTTAGCATTCTCAAACATAAATCAGAATAATGTCCATAGTAAAAATACAACCACATCACCATCCCGTTTTCACCTTACCTTCTTCTTTATACAGTTTCATACACCAGCTTAATATGTTTAAAGAAAAACTATATGGAGATACAAATAGCCTCAAGTTGACCACTGCTTTCTTTGAAAATATTCATGGCGATGATTGAGAGTACAAAGAAGAAGAAGATATGTTTTAGGAAAGCAGTGATAAGCCTGAGGTTTATGATATCTTCATTGAGTTTGTCCATGAATGGTACTGGTGATGCCATATGTACTTTCTCTGGTCATCATATGTTGGGCCCTTTTGCAGCAGATGTACAATGGTTATTTTATCAGTGCCCAGTTACACTTGTCAGTAGTTCCTATATTTAGATTGTTGAATAGATGGTATCTCAGTCTGTTGTGGCCGATGTGAAAGTTAAGACTTGTATCAGTTTGAAGTAGCTTTTCACACTTCCTTTACCAATCTGTGAGCTTCTTCACTGCCAGGGGTGTAGCACTGAGATGGAATCCACTGTATCAGAACTCTTATGAATCGCTGACATAGTTTTTTGTGTTGTAAAATCCCTTTACCTCAATATGCAGACTATATGCTTATTCTATAGCTTCTAGAGTAAAGCTAAACAGTCCAATATGTATTTCATTTTTCTGTATTTCTTTGCTGTGATTATTCTAAAACTATATTTTGAAAATAAATTTTGGTTTTTCTTTTAAGCTCAGATTTATTTCCTGGCCTACTATTTTCTAGAGCGAAGGGTTTTAAACCAGCAATCATACTTTACTCATTTAATCGTAAACATATTTTTTATTAGCTTGTGCTATAGAGCCAGGAAAATAATGAATAATGCATAAAGTTTATGTGGCAGAATCCCCTAAGTTTATTATTCACATAATAAACTAATGTGATGAACTGCTGTTAATGGAATTTATTTTCACTCCAGGTTTGAATATTGGTCCTGTTGTAGCAGGAGTAATTGGTGTAAAGAAACCTCACTATGATATCTGGGGCAATACAGTCAACGTTGCTAGCAGGATGGATTCCACTGGGGTGCCCAGTAAAATACAGGTCAGTGTTCCTTATCTACAGCATACTTAAACGTAATATTTGTTGTGATAGGAAAGGTCTCAAAGTGTTACATCTGGCATGTTAGAGTAAGAAACTTAAAATAATTAGCTATTATTAAGTTTTGTGGTACAAAACTTTGGTAATGTCAAACGCTAATAACATTTAGAGATTGCAGTGAGAGAAAAACAACTGTTGAGTTTTGGTGTCATAGGTTGATCCAAAATAGGAACAGATAATATGTCATAGTTCATTCATGGTTGACCAGTGTTCTTCTTCTTTCCGTTTTGGGTCCTTAACTCTTACTATACGTGAGCTAAAACCGCGTTTTTACGCGCTAGTTTAGCTATCATTACCGTTGCGCGCCACTTGAACTGGCGAGCCGTAAAATTGGTACTAAACCTGCGCCACTTCACGGGGCTTGCCGGATAGTAAGAGTTAAGGAGCATGAAGTATGCATTCTTGAGCCAAGTGTGTCGCCTTGGCTGCTGTGCTCCCATGTTGTTATAGGATGTCTGTGATGTTGTCTATCCATCTACCTCTTGGTTTTCCCTGTGCCCTGAACCCAAACATGGTCCCTGACTAGAGAACAGGAGAGGAAAATCAAATCATATGGAGTGAAATGCATAAGAAGAGCCATAAATGTTACAAGGACAGACAGAATGAGAAATGGTGACATCAGAAAAATTGCAGGAACTAAATCCTGCATCAAATTCATAGAGACAGAAAATAAAGTGGGGGCTGAAAAAGTAAGTAAGTAATGATCTTCACAAAATTGTTACTAGTCTTCACAAAATCATTACTGGCCTTCACAAAATTGTTACTGGCCTTCACAAAATCATTACTGGCCTTCACAAAATCATTACTGGTCTTCACACAATCATTGCTGGTCTTCACACAATCATTGCTGGTTTTCACATGATGCATAAAACCATATTCAGTAATAATCTAAGTGATGAATACACAGGTGATATTTGTTTCAAACTTGTCCTCACTGCAGGTGACACAAGAGGTTTACAGGATCTTGTCGAGCTCTGGCTACCGTCTGACTCTGAGAGGTTTAGTGAAAGTCAAAGGCAAGGGGGATATGAAGACTTACTTCCTTGATTCTATGCCACCTGGTGCGTCTTTAGAAGACATGCAAACTTATGATTAATAACGATTGGTGCACGTGAATATATGCATGTGTTTGACCTGAGCTGTGGGTTACATTAGTGTGATGTTGCATAGAGGACAAGTAAGACATGTTAAAAGTTTTAGCAGATGAACAAAGGAATAACAGTTTTATGGTGCTATTTTACTCTATTTATGGTTATGTTTTTGTAATTGGAATGAAAAGCTCTGCATGTCATAAATGCTACAGAATGTTTAACACATTGTAAATAGTACAGAAAGTTTACTGCATAAATAATTCATAGAGAAAGTTGAACATTTTCTACGTAGTTGAGAATATTCAGCAGGTCATCAATAGTCGAAGCCGCCAAAACATGACAAGAAATAATTATGAAGTTCTCTGTCTTCTGCATGTCCTGACAATGACACTAATTCTGGTGTGGTTATTTCATTCCTTTCCATTCCAGTTCAACTTCATTTTGATCTTATATTCACTGGTCAATGCACCACGACAAAAATTGAAAGTCCTGCTTTCTTGTTCAATTTAGCTTTCACAGTACAGTGAGCACCTTTTGCATATTTTCCAAGATCATTTCTCTGCATGTCTTTTGAGTGTTGCTGCTCAGACAGTTTATAAATTTATGCAGCTGTGATTTAATTAGGTTTCATGTTTGGCTTTTATAGCACATATTTTTATGTCATAATACTCTTAATTTTTATTTTTTCTCTTCTGGTATAATAACAGATCATCTCAGCATTGAAGAAATTCATTAGCAGGTGAATTGACCTTCCATCCTATGTAAAAATTCTGCTACATAAATTCTTTTGCTTACTTAATTTCTGATATCTACATTTATTTGCTTTTTGTCTGCCGATATTTACCGCTGCTGTTTTCATCATTTTTTTTGCTTTATAATTACTACATTTTCTGTTTAAAAATGTAACATATTCCTCTAACACCTTTTATTATTATTATTTATTATTATGTATCAAGTATTTGTCATCTGCAAGTAACACATTGTTGATGTTCACTGAGAGTGTGAGCGCAGCTTGCATGATATTGTCCATACATTTGGTGAATGGTCATTGTAATAAAAAACACACTGTCTCATTACTTACTTACTTACTTAGTCGTTCCTCTTCTACCGTAAGGTGTAGAGGTTTGGAAGAGAGAGCACCATACTATCCTATCGGCTGTCTTCCTCCTGGCCTGGTTCCATTCTAGTCTTTCAAAGATTGTCTAATGTTGTCCTCCCAGCGGATTTAGGGTCGTCCTGGAGGTCTGGATCCCTGGCTCTTAGTTTCCTATGCTTGTCGTGGTAGCCGATCTTCTCCCATTCTGCAGACATGGTCAAACTATCTAAGTTGGACTGTCTCATTCCAGTTGTTAATTGTTACTGTCCTTGCATGCTCTCCAGTGTTGTTATTTCATCATAGCATTTTTCTTCAATTATTATCATCATTTTTCTTATCATCATCATTGCTGTCCCTATGGAGCATGGGAGCCACCATTGCAGTTGATTCCGTTGCACTAAATCTGCACCAAGCAGTCACATGCTTTGTCAGGGGTAGTTGTTGTGGCAGTTTGTTTTACATGATCAAGTTGCCAACCTCATGCACAACCTCGTTCACAACCTCATGCACAACTTCATATCTCACCTTGTAGAACATGCCTGAGGGTGCAGTAGTCCTGTTCTTTGTGTCTTCAGAGACACCCCTGGACTACACTGGACGTAAACTGCTGTGGGTGCTATTTAATGGCTGACCCACTATAATAAGTTGCCATATCTTTCGTAATTTTTCATTTTGAGGCTTAATCAGATGGCTGTTTACTGTTTATCTGTAGAGATGTTTAGATCAGGGATTCTTAACCTGTGGTCTATGGATCCCTTGGGTGTCGTGAGTGGATTATGTGGGGTGTTGGGTCTATGTATGTAACCTAAAGTTTAAAATGTAAAATTTTACATTTTGCATTTATGTAAATTTTTTTCCAAGAAGCGGTCTGTAACCTTCAATGGACAATCAAAGGAGTTCATGGCCATTATTGGACAATCAAAGGGGCCCATGGCCTTTATTGGACAGTCACAAGGGAGCCATGGCCTTTATTGGACAGTCATGAGGGGGCCATGGCGTTTATTGGACAGTCACGAGGGGGCCATGGCCTTTATTGGAGAATCACAAGGGTCCATGGCCTTTATTGGACAGCCACAAGGGGTCCTTGGCACAAAAAGGTTAAGAAACCCTGGTTTAGATCCTTTTCATACTTAAGTGGCCAGGTCATATTGTTGGTTCTTCATGACTATATCACCAGTGTAGCCTCTTCCTCTTATGAATCCATATTTCTTTGTGAATTAGCTGTTAACCTTTCTTAGTCTCAGATTTAAATTCTTCTTCCTCAGTTTGGCTCCAGATCTATCTGTAAGCCTCAGTACATTTCACATTTTCTTTAGAAACCTGCATTTGTTTCATGTTGACACCATTATTACACTTTACACTCCTTCTTTTAAACTGTCATTTCTGCCATATTCACATAAATATTCTAATTGTTATTTTAATTCTTGTGTTCTGCAGGCAGTAATAATTTCAGTTGTCATAACTGTCACTTCCTGCTGCCTTGTTGATGCTCATGTACTAGCCATTTCAATTCTACTTCTTGTTGCAGGATATTTTGTTTACATTTTTTATTATCCTTTGCTCTCTTCTGTGTGTATTCAGGAAAAACTACATGATTTCAGAAAACAAGCCATGAATTACAGATATTGGATTCATGACATTTTCTTGCAGTTTCTTGTCTGACTAGATTTTTCTTAAATAGCCAAGTGAAAAGGCAGCAAGGACAGGAACTTTTCACCCTATCTCATTAAAAAACTAGTCTTGATATAGTGACATCTTTAACAACGCACTTCCCTATGACAGTATCTGCAATAAGACTACCTTTTTAACTTGAACGGTAGCCTCCATGAAAACATATGATCAGGTAAACTAGTTTGACATTCCAGGTGTAATGTGGCATTACTTCAAAGATTATCAAACTGATGTTGAGTCATGTATACTAGTGCTGTACATGTCATCACCCTCAGTGGTTTCCTAGTTGGCTAAGTAGTTTAGTTCATTCTCCTTCTTATGGTGTTTTGGGAGGTGTCTGCTAGAGTTGCTGTGTTCACTTCTCACGTTTGCTGTTTTTGCTACATACCTCATTCACTCTTGTTGTCTGTGTGTTAGTGTGACTGAAAACCTTGCAGCATTAGTTCTCATATTTGCAGCTGAGTTCTTCTTCATCATTCGCTCTTAAATAACCACATCAATATCTCTTTTATAAAGCTGGTAGTCCGTCACAGGCTTCTCTCATCACCATACAGTTTCTCTCATCACCATACAGTTTCTCTCATCACCAGAAAGTTTCTCTCATCACCAGACAGTTTCTCTCATCACCAGACAGTTTCTCTCATCACCAGACAGTTTCTCTCATCACCATACAGTTTCTCTCATCACCATACAGTTTCTCTCATCACCATACAGTTTCTCTCATCACCAGACAGTTTCTCTCATCACCAGACAGTTTCTCTCATCACCAGACAGTTTCTCTCATCACCAGACAGTTTCTCTCATCACCAGACAGTTTCTCTCATCACCAGACAGTTTCTCTCATCACCAGACAGTTTCTCTCATCACCAGACAGTTTCTCTCATCACCAGACAGTTTCTCTCATCACCAGACAGTTTCTCTCATCACCAGACAGTTTCTCTCATCGCCAGACAGTTTCTCTCATCGCCAGACAGTTTCTCTCATCGCCAGACAGTTTCTCTCATCACCAGACAGTTTCTCTCATCATCAGACAGTTTCTGTCATCACCAGACAGTTTCTGTCATCACCATACAGTTTCTCTCATCACCAGACAGTTTCTCTCATCACCAGACAGTTTCTCTCATCACCAGACAGTTTCTCTCATCACCATACAGTTTCTCTCATCACCAGACAGTTTCTCTCATCACCAGACAGTTTCTCTTATCACCAGACAGTTTCTCTCATCACCAGACAGATTCTCTCATCACCAGACAGTTTCTCTCATCACCAGACAGTTTCTCTCATCACCATACAGTTTCTCTCATCCCCAGACAGTTTCTCTCATCACCAGACAGTTTCTCTCATCACCAGACAGTTTCTCCCTCAACTGGGTTGAAGGCCATGCTACCACCCTGCTCCTCTCATAGAGCTGACAGTTCTGGAGCACATGTTCAACTGTTTATTTGTCTTCCCCTCATGGGCACATTTTCTGTGTGTCCAATTTTCAGTTTCTTGTACAGATAGTATTTGAGTCTTCAATGGCTGGTTCTTAGTCTGAAAACTATCACTTGGTCTCATCTTGATAATGTATAGTTTGGTTCTGCAGTATCAGACTATGGGTATTCCTTATGCCATTTTTCTCTATAATTATTTATGATTATTGCTTCTGTCTCTTCATGTATAGCCTTGTCTTCTGTTTGGATTTTCCTTCCTTATCTGACTTCTCATTTCCATATATAATGCAGTGGGCAGGAATCCATTGTACTTTTACATGTTTGAATTCATCACCATCATTTTCCTTTCTGCTCCCTGTAGAGCATGGAGTCACTACTGTAGCTGTCCCCCTTGCTGGGAACCTTCACCAAGCATTCAAATGTTCTTGCAGCGGTTGTTTCTGTGGCAATTCATTTTACACGATGAGGTCACCAGCCCTTAGCACAACCTCATGCACATTAGTTGCCTTGTATGACATGCCTGAGGGTGTTGTAGTCCTATTCTATCTTCTCTCACAAAAGATCCCTGACAAATGTTTGGTGCCAGTTGAGTAGTTTACAATTATTCTGACTCTAATTGTTTTAGACAACAGATTCCTGCTAAACATGTTTCTAACAAGAGCTCATATGAGCACTTGCTGCTGTCTAATAAGAGCTCATATGAGCACTTGCTGCTGTCTAATAAGAGCTCATATAATGCATGCTAATTTTTTTTTAGTACAAATAACTTTTTATCCTCAATCCTTGGGGACAGCTCTATTTTGGAAATCAAAATTTTTTTAGGTGTCACCCAAAACGAGTTCCGAAAAAGCCCTAGTCGCACAAACTGAATTTAAAATATCTGAGAGTTGGCCAAAACAGTCATAAATCACCCAATTTATGATTGAAAAGTAGCCCAAAGAATCTTTTGATTTTCAGAATATTTGGGTGTTCGGATAAAAGGTTACACTGGCTAACAAAAAAATTTTTTTTTTTCTCTAACATTTCTATGTTTTTCTGGTCAATTTTAATGCACTGTTTTTAAATCTGGAAACCGTTTTTCTCTATCAGGTCGGGATCTCTAGAAAAACGCAATTGAAGTTTTTTAACAACGCATACAGTATTACAACATCATTCGTACAAGAAGTATAACAGTTATGTAGTCTTGAATGTCTTTGCAGTCGACTTTCGTCGGTGAACGGCATGTGGTACATCGCGATGAAGCATTAAACAATAATCGGCAAGCATGGTCACACTCCACCGTCCTTGATAACGTGACTCCATTACGGCGATATCTTGATGGAAATCGTTCTCCATGTTGATCGCCGACTCCGCCAAGATTGTCAGGGAAAAAGTCAAGATGCGAATCGAGCAAATGGATTTTGAGGGACATGTTACAGCCCATAATTCTGTATGCATCTATGCACTGCTTAACAATATGCACATAGTCGACAGATTTGTGATTTCCCAGAAAGTTATCGACGATCGATTTGAATGCCATCAATGCGCGAAGTTCACTACCATGTAACAAGTTCTCGAATTGTTTGTCTGCAATAACTTTCCTAATCTGAGGTCCTACAAAGATACCTTCCTTTATCTTTGCATCGCTAACTTGCGGAAACTTTTCTCGAAGATAAGTGAAAGCTTTGCTCGTTTTATCTAACGCTTTTACTAAATTCTTCATGAGCCCCAACTTTATATGTAACTGAGGTAAAATGATGCTATCTTTGTTAACTAATGGCTCGTGTATTACATTTTTATGCCCGAGCTGCATAATGTTCCTGTCTGTTGCGGCTGTCCCATTCACATAGGAAGCAACAAAATTTAGTATACCCAGTCTGTATGCCCATGAGAATTGCAATGATCTTTAGGTCTCCACAAATCCGCCATTGGTAGTCATAGTACTTTATTTTTGCCAAAAGTATAGCCATATTGTCATAAGTTTCTTTCATATGAACAGAGTAGGCTACTGGAATTGATGAACATAAATTTCCGTTATGCAATAACACGGCTTTTAGACTAGTCTTGGAAGAGTCGATGAAAAGTCGCCATTCGTTGACTATGTGCTCATGACCGAGGTGCACCATTAGACCGTTTACATCTTTGCAATAGCAAATGTCATCATCCATCTCAAAGTATTGAACAAGTTCTCTGTGTCTATGACGAAATTTAGATATCGGAGTATTGGGCGCTAAAAGATTCCATTCTTTGAGTCGCGAACCGAGTAATTCCTCTTATCCTTTGGTAAGAGCGAGATCACGTATTAGATCTGAAAGTTATGAATGGTTAATTAAGTGAACACCATCATTCACCGGTATATAATCCGAGTCAGAATTAATTTCTAAAGCAGGTAAACTATCACTTTCTGATGGTTCATTCACATCCAACGGATATTGTTCTGGTGGAACTGTGATCAGGCACGTGATTGGATCATGAGGCACTGGTTTTGAAACCGATTCAATATTTGGATAAACCACAGACTTTCTAGTGTTAAAAGTGAAACCATTTATATTTGTCAAGCAGAAGTAACAATCAGTAGCTCGATTTGTCGGTTCACGCCATATTACTGGCACTCCAAAAGACATCGACTTATGCTTCGGCGATTTTCATAACCAACCTGCCAATGTATTTGTACAAGTCGAAAAAACTGCATTTGGCTTCCAAGATTTATTTGCATCATCAACTTTTGAATCGAAATAAAGTTCATATGCTTTCTTTAGTGATGGTGTAAAGTTTTTCTGGTGAACACGATTGGTAAAATATCCGCACACGTAACAGAACAGATCAGCTGAATTTCTACAACTTCTAGAAGCCATATTTCGCTCAGAATTATTTCAAAATACAGTAACTATTTGAAAAATAGCATAACATATGTCATGCATCTTTTAGCAGTATAAAAAGTAGAATTATTTTGCATTTTATTAATTTCTAATAAGTTATATAGTAAAAATGAAACGGAGCAAATAACAGTTTCCCAAAAATATATTTATTCACAAATATCTTAAGAACCCGATGTGATAGAGATAAACGGATTTCAAATTTGAAATCAGCGCAAGAAACTGACCTAAGAACACTTATTCTTATATAAGAAAGAAAAAGGTTGTTTGTCAGTGTTATTTACCTGTACAAGCTTTTATAAACATATATGGTACTTTCTAACAAAAGCTTATACAAAGCATGCTAGTTTCTAACAAAGCTGTGGCAAATGTTTGCTCACTTCTATCAAGAACTTACACAAACTCAGGCTACTTTCTAACAAGAGGTTACACAGACTGATGCTAGTTTTTATAAACATCTCATATCAAAGCATAAGTGGGGAAGAGGGGCCTGACAGTCTCATCATGTAAAACTAATCACCACAGAAACTACTGCTACAAAAGAATGGGAAAACTCAATGCAGGCTTCCAGTGGGGCCCAGCTACAATATGGCTGACATCTCTATAAGGAGCTCAAATGATAATGATGATGAGTATGGTATCTAATAAAGAAATACCTGCCACGGCAAGTATGGGAGGCTAAGAGGCAAGTATGGGAGGCTAAGAGCCAAGTATGGGAGGCTAAGAGGCAAGTATGGGAGGCTAAGAGGCAAGTATGGGAGGCTAAGAGGCAAGGATCCAGACCTCCAGGATGACACAGAGTCCACTGGGAGGACAAAATTAGACAATCTCTGAAGGACTGAGGACTAGAATGGAACCAGGCCAGGAGGAAGACGGCCGATAGGATAGTCTGGCACTCTCTCTTCCAAACCTCTACACCTCATGGAAGAAGAGGAACGACTAAGTAAGTAATAAAAAGAAAATTTTTCAGCAGGTTTTTGTGCAAACTCAAACTTCGTGCACATCCGAGTTTATTTCTTAACTTCATTAATCATACAGATCAGGGTAAATTTGATATATCATTTATATATATTTATGTAGGTTTGGAGTAAATTGATTCATCATGTATATATTTATGTAAGTTTGGAGTAAATTTATTTATCATATATATATTTATGTAAGTTCGGAGTAAACTGATTTATCATTTATATATATTTATGTAAGTATATATTTATATATATATATATTTATGTCATCCAACGGGCTGATCACCCGTTTGCCAGTCACTTTGATTACGGAAACAACAGCAAACGGATTGATTTGTCGTTGCCCTAAAGACGCCATTAGGCGTGATGGGAACAACGGCAAAGAAAATCTATTCGCTGTTGCCCTTAAGACGCCACTAGGCGTAATGGCCACTGACTGCTTTGCCGGTCATTGGCTAAGGACGGAAGAAGAAGAAGAATATTTATGTCAGTTCTTCATTTGTAACTTGGATTAACCTGTGGGGAATTGCTTATCAAATAACTATAACAAATTTGTTTGGACAGATACTTATTTGTGTTCTAACATGCATGGTGTGTTTTATTTTATACATTGTTTGTATGCAGAACATTTGTACTAAAATATACTGGAACCAAGTTTTATGTATATACATATATGCACATATACTTACATTTGTATGTATTCATTTATTTTTCTACTTTAATACCATGCTGCTTTTATTTTATTAGTTTCTTAATTTTAAAATAAAACTTGTATGTGATTGTTTGCTGATCAGGGTATTTTAGCTGCAACATCCAGTTTGTTGTGACTGTGTTCTCCTTTAAAGCTGAAATTTATCTGTCTTTGTTATGATGTGAAATGTATACAGTTTTTTAACACAAGTATGTGATTATCGGTAAAGTAGTTACATTGTTAACGAATGTGATTTTCTGAATCCTGCTTCCTATGCATGTTAATCTTTGTCTTTAATTAAAAACTGCAAAAAGTTTTCTGAAATTGTATTACATACGTTTAAAAATTAACGAAATTGAAACATTTTGGCTTGCTAGTTCATAACTTATTTTCAGCCATAATGAATAAGCTAGCTAGATGTGCATTGCTTTTGCAGAGCTTGATTTATTTTCTAACTAAATGTAATCATGATGCATGACTCATGCTATACTAATTTAGCTAGAACTATATTTTCCATGTCCATCTGCGCACAATCATAAACATGAAATAATGTTTAAGATACATGGTGGTGAGTATCAGGAAATGACAGAACATTGTGGCTAGTTTGCCAGAGACTGGAAAAAAGAGCCCAAAAACACATAATTGTTTTGAATCTACAGTACTTTATCTGCTTACCATCTCCCATGACTCAACTACTCTAGCCACTGTCTAATTTTTTATTGTTACTTTCTTCTATGACCTGACTATCCTAGCAATTCTCTGCGTCATATGTTTATCATCTTCCATCATAGCAATCCTCTGTGTCATATTTTACCATTTCCCATGACTCAGCTGTCATAACAATCATCTATTTCATTTCATTTCTATTTTTTTTTACATCTGCCGTGACTCGGCCGTCCTGAAAATTCATCAATTATTTTATCCTGTTACCATCATGACTTGACTGCCAAATCAGTTCTTACATCTCCCAGTGACTTGGATGTAGGTTGTGAAAGACTAACAGTTCATTGATTGAAATTAAATTTAACAGTTTTCATTTCCTTTTATTTGTCTCCCACCAGGTCATGGACTTCCTAATTTGTCATTCGATAATGATGGTGAAATATATGAAAGGAATATGATCTGTACTGCAGACCGTTTATCATGTTAATAGTCATATGAAATTGGTAAATTATTTTAAAACTTGGAATAGAGAAAAATGTGAAAATATATTTCTAAATGTGGATTTTATAAGAAAATGATCGGGAAAACTAAGCAAAGGAATAAAAGTAAGTCATTCTGTATTTGTATAAATTGTAAATGTTTGGTTTTTTAAATCCTGAATCCTAAACAGATAAAGAAATTATGTCTCTATGACGTTATGTAACATTCAGCCATTTAAAGTTGTTTGTCTTTTCTTGTTATGAGATTTTGTGTTACTTTTCTCAGCTGAAATCAGGATTTTACTGTGATTTAACTTAATAACCTCTTCATATTTTTTTGTTTGGTTTTTGTTGCTGATTTCCAGTACTGTTTGAATTCATTAAATGATTTATGTGCATCTTTAGTGTTGAACATAAGATCAATGAACTGCATATTTCTTGTGCCGTATGTATCAGTGTTGAAACTGTTTACATGTTATCTAAGAATGTGATAACTTGTTTTAAGTTGATACTCATGGTAAATGAAATTGTTTGGACATAAGAATGAAAAAATGGAGTTCATTTATTTAATTAGGATGAAGAAAACAGTAGTTGAATGAGAAAGGGAAATGAGTGCACACTAAATATGTGTGTTGCTTGCGTAGAATAGAAGGATTATAGTGGTATGACAAGATCACCAATGTGGAACTGATGCCAAGAAACAGACAAGAGCCAGTGGAACAAGAGATGAGAAGAAGATATGGGAGATGGATGGGACACACATTGAGGAAACCTGTTGATAGCATTACCAGGCAGTCCTTGTTCTGGAATTCCCAAGGTAAGAGAGGTAGTGGGAGACCAAGGAACACATGGAGAAGAGAACTGGAGACAGACATGAAGGGGGTGAGAAACACTTGAAAAGATCTGGAGTTGATGGCACAGGATAGGAAGACTTGACACAGGACAGGAAGACTTGACACAGGACAGAAAGACTTGGCACAAGTTTCTTAAAGGCCTATGCTTCTTGGGGAGCTAAAGGGAGATGATAAAATATGTGGCCTAATTATAATGTGCAGATTTTTCTGAAAAATAATTCTTTATAAGAAGCACCCAGACTTCTAATACAATTGTAAGCATGCATTATTCAGATATAAAATTTGATTAGAAACAGAAGTTGTATACATCTTAAAAGTGATATGAAGCAAGCATTATTTTTTAGCCCAGCTCTACCAATAAAGCATTTAATCTTATTTACAGCGTACACTGTAAAAAAAAAAAAAACATTTTGTTGTATAATTTCTGCTGATTTACTCAAGTTTAGTTTAGTTGTACAGCTGCATACATTAATTGATTAGCCAGATAGTAAAAGAAATAATGGTACACCTCATGTGGCAGTATGGCCTTTGTCATGTGTTGTTTTCTTTTAGTTTATGTAAATTTAATTGCCTTGACCTCATTAATTTGTTTATTGACTTCCCATGTTGCAGTTCCACAGGGGTTAACAAAAATTTTTTAATCATGTCTCACATTTTATTACTGTTGAATTGGTTACAATTATTCTTCTTACATTTATTGGTCTTCTCAATAATACTTCAGTCTCAAGCTTAGAGATAAAGAATCTTAGATAAATGTTTATGTCTGATTTTACTGTCTGTCATTAGTGATAACATGATGAGTTTGTCTGATTTTACTGTCTGTCATTAGTGATAACATGATGAGTTTGTCTGATGTTACTGTCTGTCATTAGTGATAACATGATGAGTTTGTCTCAAGTTTGTATGGAGACAGACATGAAGGGGATGAGAAACACAAGGAAAGACCTTGAGCTGATGGCACTGGACAAGAAGACATGGTATTGTAACCAGGTTTAGTAGCAGTACACCAGTGTTGGGTTTTAGTCAAATTTGAACCAGTTTAAACAAATTCTAATTTTGCTGTTTGATATTAGTGGTGGTACAACCAGGTTTAATAGTATTGTAACCAGGTTAAGTGATATTACAACCAGGTTTCATTGTATTATATCCTGGTTTAGTGGTATTACAACCAGGTTTAATGGTATTATAACCAGGTTTTGTGGTATTACAACAAGTTTTAATAGTATTATAACCAGGTTTAGTGATAGTACAACCAGGTTTGATGGTAATATAACCAGGTTTAGTGGTAGTACAACCAGGTTTAATGGGATTATAACCAGGTTTAGTGATAGTACAACCAGGTTTAATGGTATTATTTCAAGTTTAGTGGTAGTACAACCAGGTTTAATGGTAGTACAATCAGGTTTACTGGTATTATAACCAGCTTTAGTGGTAGTACAACCAGGTTTAATGGTAATATAACCAGGTTTAGTGATAGTAAAACCAGGTTTAGTGGTAGTACAACCTGGTTTAATGTTATTTTAACCAGGTACAGTGGTATTACAGTCAGGATTAATGATATAACCAGGCTCAGTGGTATTACAACCAGGTTTAATGATATAACCAGGTTTAGTGGTAGTACAGCCAGGTTTAATGATGTTATAACCAGGTTTAATGGTATTACAACCACGTTTAGTGGTATTACAGCCAGGTCAAACTGTGGTGTTTGTTATCACTGATATTACAAGCAGGTTCTGTTTGTGTGTGATTTCACTATTTGATATTGGTGATATTACGACCAGGTTTTGTGGTATCAGTATCACAACAAGGGTCTTTAAGTCTGATTTTGCTGTTTGATATAGGTGTTATCATATAGGTGTTATCCCACCCCCTGCAGACCCAAGTAGAACAGTCCCAACTAAGATGGTTTGGCCATGTCTGCAGAATGGGAGAAGATCAGCTACCACGACAAGCATGGGAAACAAAGAGCCAAGGATCCAGACCCCCAGGACGACCCAGAGTCCGCTGGGAGGACAACATTAGACAATCTTTGAAGGACCGAGGACTAGAATGGAACCAGGCCAGGAGGAAGACAGCCGATAGGATAGTCTGGCACTCTCTCTTCCAAACCTCTACACCTCACGGTAGAAGGGGAACGACTAAGTAAGTAAGTAAGTTATCATAACCAGTTTATTTTTAGTCTAATTTGAAATCAGTGATAACACGAACATTTTATTAGTATTCTGACTTCCCTAATTAATATTATTGATATCAAGTAATGTGATAGTTAATTTTTTTTTTTTTAAATTTCTGTGATGGTTTACAGTTTTCCATTCCGAGTATAATTGCCTTTTGCATGTAAGCTGATGTTCTGATCTTATCACATGATCTGTTTACAGCTGGCAGTTTGCCAGTATTCAGATCATGTTCTGTGACATTGTGCCAGTTATCCATGATATTTGATTGCAGAACTGGCCAGAAAGAATAGCTGAAGTGGAGTCAGAATGCTGCATTAATGTTTTTATGTCCAAGCAGATACAAACGCTTGTAATTCTTGTCTTCAGCTGGCGTAGTTTTTATGTCCAAGCAGATACAAAGGCTTGTAATTCTTGTCTTCAGCTGGCGTAGTTTTTGTTATGTCCAAGCAGATACAAAGGCTACACATACATAAACTGCTTAACTACACTCAAATTGTTGTTTAAATAGTAATGGATGCCATCTTTTGTGTTTTAAATTTTGATGTTCTTTAGTGATTAACTAAAAACAAAGCTCTCACCGTTGTTTCGGCGCGGGCATCAGAACTGACCAACGGTCTGAGCATTGTTCCGGAATAAAAGAGTTAAGCAAAATAACCTAATAATACGAATTCAATTAATCACCGCCAGAAACTGCAGTGTAAAAAATTTAATTGAGCACACTATACACAACACAGTCTGCAGCAACCCATTAAACTTATCTGGAGTTTGCAGGAATTTCAATAGCATTCTTGTAATTTGTCCGGATGAAAAGATATGCCAGACCATCCCTTTCCAAAAAATTGGTAATCTACTTGTATTTTAAGGTTGGACCTCATTACATCAGCTTCAAACCCATAATTGTGAGCAGCTGAGGAGATTCCCTGCATTTATTTATTTATTTATGAACATTATATTCTCACAAATCAAAATGTTATGTTTCAGGCTCCATTCCATCAGCTAAAAAAGTAATAACTTATTATTTATGTAATAAATTATCATTTTGTGGATTATTTCCTCACAAACATATTTTATGTTCAGCGCCTTCTCTCCTTATGGAATTTTCTAGAAGAACTTTTGTGACAAATATTTGACTGAAACTATTGAAGATATGGAATGAAGAACTGAGGTCAATAAAGAAAAACAAATCATGAGGAAGGATTTGAGGTCAATAAAGAAAAACGAAGGATGGGATAATGAAGAAAATTCTAATAGGTATGGGCAAAAAACAAAAAAAAGAGGCATTATACCACAGACCTGGATGGATGTCATATTGAAACAAGTTCCCAAGAAACACGAAGATCTGACAGATCCGAATGACATCATACCATAGTCTCTTCAGTTGTATAGGAAAACTTGATTAAAAAAGCCCCCTAATCTCTCAACAGGCATGGTTCAGACAATTCAGATCCACTTAAGAGCAAATACGAAAACAAATGGGAACAGAACATCCTGGCCACTATGAAAATAATGTCTATCTCTAAGCTGAAACCTCTACACCTCACAGTAGAAGGGGAATGACTAAGTAAGTAACTAAGCTGAAGAGAACGTAATAATTTTCAGACTCCTGACAGACCACAGCAGATTGAGGTAATATCTGTTAGTAAGCTAAAGGCTAGGACATACTGATGGGTTTACCTGTGGCACCAATAAAAGGACTGCTCAACATCTACTGTTGGGGTGCTCCACATCTAAAGAACACAGAAAGTGCTTATCGCCAGTACCAGTCCAGAAAAGACAACTGATCTGTCATCAGTTAAAGGCTGACCACTGCTTTCTGCAGATATATTCAAGCTGATCTCTGAGGATGTTAGAAGATGTCTCTACCTGATGTTGTTTTATTTGCTCCTCCAAGATCCATTTCCCCCCGGATCTTTCTTTCTTTGTTCCATATACTTTTAGGTCACCTATTTCTTCTCTTTCAATAAGTAATCCATGTCAGTGACAGTTCTGCCCCATGTTCTCACATTTTTTTAATCTGTAGATGGTACATTTCCAGATATCAAGATCTTCTGACCTTGACCTGTCATTAAATTTTAAGAATGTACATAAATGGAGAGCATCCAGCAGGCAGAGTGGTTAGTGCGCTTGCATCTCGTGGCAAAGTTAGTGGGTTCTAGGTTCAGTACCTGGTAGCATCACGCTCCAGTCTACCCAGCTGTAAATGGGTACCTGATTCTGCTCTTGGAGCTAGAGAAGGCAAAGGCAATAAAGAAGGGAAGTGGTCATCCTACCTCATAGAGCTGGACCTGGTATATTGAAGTCTATTTACTTTAATACTTCACTCCCCTACAGCAGTATCTAAGGTTCTACCTTTATCTTTTTTTCCCTTAACATGGGGGGGAGGGGGGGTGTTGGTTGGTTGGTATGTACATGGTGTAACATTTTATCATCAGTGTAGAAAATGTTCATGTTATCATTCATCCAGCATTGCCTTCAGAGTTAAGTAGCAGTGGTCTTTTGAGCAACTTTTTCTGATGCCCTGATAAACCTGACTGCTTATTCCTTTCTTACAGCTTCAGCTCAGGTTATTAATCAAGGCGAAGATAACTGATAACTGGGCAGTACATTTTGTATGTTTAATGTCTACAGATCTGGTTATGTATTCTTCAAAATAATATATGATAATTAATATTGAAAGCTAAGCTGTGGCCGCATTGTTATAAATGTTAATAGCCAAAGTTGAGGTGATTGAGAATAAGGCATTTGAAAGTCAGAATTGAGATGTAAGAATACGAAGGAATATCTGGGTTTTCGTTTTTTAACTGAAATATTTTCTTTGGTTTTTAATAATAACACCAATATTGTGCTGTTAAGGTTTTTTTGTTTTAATTATATATTTTAGTTTCTGTGGTTTTTTTTTTTTCTTTTTTTACCATTTTGCTTTTAACATTTCTTAAAGCAGTTTTTCTCTAAAGCTTCGTATCTATCTATTCATGTCTTATCTGTGTCTTAACCTGTCTGTCACTCTGTATGTCTCTTAGTTTCCACATTATCTACTCATCATCCAGTACTTGTCGATCAATTTCTCTTTCTCTTGACCTGTCTGTCTATTGCCTTTTCCTGCCTTTGACACCCCCCCCCCTCCCCCACAGTCATTTCCATACCACCTCATCATGTACTCTAATTGTAGTTAAATGTAATTCTGTACATGATTATAGTTAAACTTCATTCAGATCCCAGTTGTAGTTAAATGTAATTCTGTACATGATTATAGTTAAACTTCATTCAGATCCCAGTTGTAGTTAAATGTAATTCTGTACATGATTATAGTTAAACTTCATTCAGATCCCAGTTGTAGTTAAATGTAATTCTGTACATGATTATAGTTAAACTTCATTCAGATCCCAGTTGTAGTTAAATGTAATTCTGTACATGATTATAGTTAAATGTAATTCTGTACATGATTATAGTTAAACTTCATTCAGATCCCAGTTGTAGTTAAATGTAATTCTGTACATGATTATAGTTAAACTTCATTCAGATCCCAGTTGTAGTTAAATGTAATTCTGTACATGATTATAGTTAAACTTCATTCAGATCCCAGTTGTAGTTAAATGTAATTCTGTACATGATTATAGTTAAACTTCATTCAGATCCCAGTTGTAGTTAAATGTAATTCTGTACATGATTATAGTTAAACTTCATTCAGATCCCAGTTGTAGTTAAAATTTATTCAAATTCCAGTTGTAGTTAGACTTCATTTAAATCCCAGTTGTAGTTAGACTTCATTCAGATCCCAGTTGAAGTTAAACTTCATTCAATAAATAATTGTAGTTAAACTTCATTCCGTACAAGATTGTAGTTAAACTTCATTCAATACAAGATTGTAGTTAAACTTCATTCAGTACATGATTGTAGTTTCACTTCATTCAATACATGATTGTAGTTGATCTTCATTCAGTACATGATTGTAGTTAAACTTCATTCAGTACATAATTATAATACAACTTTTTGCAAATCCCTGTTGTAGTTAAACTTCACTCAAATATTAGTTGTAGTTAAACTTCATTCAGTATCAGATTGTAGTTTAACTTCATTCAATACCCAATTGTAGTTAATCTTCATTTAATGCCTGATTGTAGCTAAACTTCATTCACTACCTGATTGTAGTTAAACATCTTTAAAATCCCAGTTGTAGTTAAACTTCATTTAACACCTGATTGTAGTTAAACCTTATGCAACCTCATTTAGTACCTGATTGTAGCTCCATTTCATTCACTACCTGATTATAGTTAAACATCATTAAAATCCCAGTTGTAGATAAACATTTAACACCTGACTGTAGTTAAACCTTATGCAACCTCATTTAGTACCTGATTGTAGCTAAATGTCATTCACTACCTGATTATAGTTAAACTTATTTTAACACCTGATTGTAGTTAAACTTCATTTAACACCTTATTGTAGTCAAACTTCATTCAATCTGCGACACAATGTATGTATTGTAAGTTATTTTATGTGACCAAAGGTGACCATACTGATAGTGTGATATCCGTGATATGTTAATAAACAAGAGGAAAGTGTCAACAGAGCCAAGTGTATAAACAGCAGTTTTTTTTTTAATGTAATGCTTGGACGGGGGCGATGGGAATGTGCTCTGGGAGCCACGGGGGTGGTGACCCGACAAAAGTTTGAGAACCACTGAGCTACATGACGTTGAAAGCTTCGTTATGAAGACTCTTATATCTGTCCAGTGAAAATAACGCCCGAACTATGAATGATCAGATTGTCCCTGTCGTTGACATCAGAAAATCATAAAAACTATAGACCTACACACGGTAATTCTATGGTAATAAGACGTTGTAGATTAGTAATAAGACGTCTGTTATAGAAAGCAGCCACAAAACCGGTCGGGGGGGGGGGAGACAATCTAACCACCGAAAGATAACAATGCTTCTGAGATGCATAAAGGTTAATATAATCATTAAAAGCCCTGATGGCAATAGAATGAATTAGTACAATTGTGATCTAAAGGCCGGAATGCTTCGGATAGGTGAGGCCGGTAGCTCTTAGGCGGCAACTCATCTAGAAGGAAGTCACCATTTGAAACCTGGAGATAGCCAAAGGCTATGGAAAACAAAACCCGAGTAAAAATGTTTTCTGAAATATGAACGTACAGGCCCAAAACGCACGTATATCGCAGCCCAGCTGTAACTACGGCACAACGTATTCATTAAGCTTCGCAATAAGAACTTCCAAACTGAAAAGTGTGGATGTCCGAAGAGGGGCATCCAGTTTTCAAAACTAACAAAATTATAAGGTACCAATTGTTTGGTTAAATAAACGTGTATATATAGCGTTAATAATCAGAGATTGGTGTGACCCAAAAACATAAATATGTTTGAAAATGCACATAATGTACGGAAGGTACAAACTGAGGTGGAATTACCATCAAGTCATTATCAGCCTTGGCAGGGAGTACAGAGCTGGAAATTAATCAGTTGATAAATGATCATTCCGGGGACGATTATGCCATTGTGTACACTGATGGGTCTGTACTCCGTAGTAAGAAATCAGGATAGCGCTTCTCGTCTAGAGTAAAGGACTGGGTAGTCGGTGAATAATGTGTAGCTTATACCTCCAGCATGAGAATGAAGATAGAGGGCGCCCTACTGCAGCCCTGAGGTGGCTGTCTGAAACTCCATTAACCAGGCCAGTTATTGTGTCTGTGCTTCGGAAGGTCCAAATGGATGGCTACGGCATGAATGGAGTGATCATAGAATCCTCGAATCTGCAGGAACTGGTGTGGATCTACTGCCCTGGTCATGCAGGGTGACGTGGTAATGACAGATCTGATAGATTAGCTTCGAGAGCACCCATAGTAGGGATATGGATAAGAGAAAGATACAGAGGACGCACCCATGTGTTACCGGGGCCGAAAGGGAAGCGAAGAGTGGTAACACTGTTCCCTACCATGCATGTCGTAAAAAGCAACTAGGGAGGATTTAGCATGGGACTGGTTACCCCATCGTGTAAAAAACTTACGTTTGATGCATAATTCCAGCAATCTTAGCCTTTTTTATTCATCAATTCTCTAATTTCTTCTTTCAACTCCCAACGAAGCATAGGCATTCAACATACGTATGCCAAGTCCTCCTTGTTTCTACAATCATATGGAAGAAATGGTTTTAATGCTTCCAGTTCTTTATAAATCATGCAGCCATTTATGTCAAATGTTGATTTTACTGTTGATACTTGTTTCTTTTCCTGCACCAGTAGACCGAAAAATACAGGAAGTAGAGAACTGGATGCAGAAATGAAAATGGCGAGGAAGACACGAAAAGACTGTGAACTGATGGCACGTGACAGGAGGACTTTGCATACGGTTGTTTAAGGTCAATACATCATGGAAATCTGAAGGGTAATGAATGAACTGGCTGATTAAATGTAACACAGAACAGTGCAGTGTTGTAAAGATGATCTTCTTCTTCTTCAAGTACCATGCCAGCTGCGGTTGGTGATGTCTCTCCACAGCTTCCTGATCCCAATGCTCATTATCAATTTCGCTGTTAAATTCTTTCCTTGCCACGATGTCAAGCCGTCCACTGTCTTCTTTCATTGTTGTCTCCCTCTCCCCACACACACACACACTCTCTCTCTCTCTTTCAGTCTCTTCTGTTATCATAGTATATTCCAGCTTTCCTCTTCTCATAACATGTTCCAAAAAAAAAAAAAAGTGGTATTGCTTATCACTTCCTATGGCAGCAGAATGGTTATGCAGTGGATCTCTCGTCACTCAAATACTCCAGGTAATGACAGAGCAGACAGATTAGCAAAGAAGGAAACAAGACCAGAACAACCATTCACAGCAACAACTCTCCTAACAGCCAAATCACTCATACGAACAACAAACAAAGAAACTTGGCTAACAGATGGGCCATGGGAAACACCGGGAGAGAGGTTTACAGACAGTTGGCCGGTCCTTATCCTAATGACAACATCGGCCGTCTTACAAGGAGGGATCAGAGCACAATTTTTCGGCTCAGATCACAACATATACCACTCAACAGTCACTTGAACAGGATCCAGTCACAACACTCTCCAGAGTGCCAGCTATGTAACTACCCCTACGAAACTGTTGACCACCACCTTTTTGAGTGCCCAACACTCGATGATGTTAGGAAAATGCTCCTTCCTCCCAGGCCAGATAAGTGAAACACCCTGTACGGAGAAACAAAACAACTTGCAAAAACATGCAGATATCACTACATGGCATTGTGCCGAAGGACGAGAGCCCAAGCGTCGCTGGATCAATAACAACAACATAACAACTCTCTAATGTCAGTAATGAGTCTTTTTCACGAGCTGGCTTTTTTCAGAACATCCTCATTAAAGGAGCACCTTGTTATAATACACCAACCCTAAAAATTCCTATCGCTCAACGCCCAACAAAAACACAATCTTAACTGGCTGCTGCTTCAGTCCAGTCACGTAGTACAGTACGTAGTAAAGAAAGTCTCACTCCACAATTTATCAAAAATCTTCACAAGGTACCTGCCACTCGCACAATGTTTAAAGCTCCCGTTTTAAAAAGACCTACAGCTGCACACATGGCCAGAACTTAACTTATATTTTGTTTAGGTTTTACCAGTGATAACAACAATTGTGCTTTCCTATACCAAATACTACTTTTTTTTTTTTTTTTCGTTCGCCCGCTAATACTCGAGGCGAACTCTCAGGTTATTATTTTATGTCTAACCTGACATTGATTTTACGTGAGTATCCCTTTATTTCTTTACAGAGACAGGTGTCCCTCGCCATTCAGGCAAATACTCGCCGATTTCGGAGGTACCCATTGCAGCTGGGTCGGCTCAGGAGCCGCCAGTCCCTGGTCGACGACACTCCTTCAAGTGTACTCGCCAGGTCTCGAGTTAAAATCCAGTCCAAATCCCGGTCGACGAAAAATCCTCAAATGCCGTCGCCCGGGTTTGATCCTGTATCACCCGGTCGCCAGAGCGGTGTTGTAACCACTACGCTAGCGCGGCTCCCCAAATACTACTAAATCATGAAGATCCAGGTCTGAGACATTTCTATATGTTTTAGAAACAAACCAATAACTATTCCCAGCGCTATTCTCATCCAAGTTAAAGTCTCACATAAACTAGGAATATCTACACAAGATTATTGTCTGAGTCACTGGCAGTAAGGTTTTTCGTCGTTCGCTCTCAAATAACCACATCTATCTCTCTCTTATAAAGCTGACAGTCTTTCTCAGGCTTCTCTCGTCACCATACAGTTTCTTCCTCAACTAGGTTTGAGAAGGCCTAGCTACCACCCTCCACCTCTCGTGGAGCCGACCGTTTTGGAGTACATGTTCTACTGCTTGTTTGTCCTCCCCACATGGACACATATCTGTTTGTTTGTCCTCCCCACATGGACACATATCTGTTTCTCCTCCCCACATGGACACATATCTGTCTGTCCGATTTTCAATTTGTTGTACAGATGGTGTTTGAGTCTGCAATGGCCAGTGTTTAGTCTGAAAATTATCACGGGATCTCTTCTTGGTAATGTGTAGTATGGTTCTGTTGTATTGGACTCTGGGTGGTACTTGCACCATTTTTCTCTATAGTTATTTCTGACTATTGCTTTTATCTCTTCACTTACAGCCCTGTCTTCTGTAGTTTATCCGCCTACTCTTTTCCGTATATCTTGCAGTGGGCAGGGATCCACTGTACACCTTTTAAAATTCATAGCTAGTTTTCATTCGTGCTTCTGCTAGGCTGTCCAATTCATTGTTTGTGTTGTTCCTCAAGGCAGTGATGACTGATAGACTGGCAGAAAGTGATTTACCATATTTTCCACTGGATTACGGACATTAAGCCTGCGTTTAGCAGACTGATCCATATAAGGGTGTTCCAAAAGTTCTTGTGCAATTTAAAGTATTTACGTTAAAAACTGCACAAGGACTTTGGGACATCCTGTATTTTCATGACGTAAACATAAGCAAATGAAAATTGCCTCCAGCCACTTCAGTGGATATAAATTACAACCATGCCTTCCAAAAATCAGCTCATTTTCCAGATGTATGCCACTGAGGATTTGAATACCTAGCACAGATCTTTATCTCATACCTCGATATCTTTCTGTTTCTTTATTCATTCAATTCCCTTCTCCTTCCATTCCACATAATGTCACATCTTCTCTCCTCATTATCTGTCTGTCTACTTACCCATCAACTACGACTTGTATGTCTGTGTTCTTTCACGTCACAGTGTGATTAAAATTAGATATTGTTCCTACACTTTCTCCAATTCCCTTGCCCCTGTACGTTCTTGCTTTTTTATTTTTATTGTATTAAATTCTTCCTCTCTCGATCTCTATGCCCCCCCTCCCCCCAATTTGCTTGTCTACATCTTTTGCTTCCCTTTTACGCCTGATCGGTATCACTTTTGCAATCCCTATATACACAAATCTTCCATAAACCTACCGCACTGGCCAACTTGTGTGACTCCAGAGAACCACTAGATCCAAATAAATGGGATAACTTTCCTCGAAAGGGTTGACTTTCGTCATCATGATCACACTGACCGAATCTGTTCCGAAAAAAAAATAAATCAATATATTTTATTTTAATATTTTTTATTAACGATTTCCCCTTACACCTGTTTACCTCAGTGATAATGTATTTTTGTTTTAACTTAAAAAGAAAAGAAAAATTCCCTTTACTTGATATCACATGTTCTCTGCAGCCAGCATAAAAATTGAAATGATAGAAGCCCTGGAGAGCATTGGTATAGATACAATCACAGATCTCTATAACGATATATACAATACAGAAGACATGAAGCAGTTTGCAACAGAATTTCCTCCTTTACTATAAAACAATCAGGCCTGATGAGTCCACACAATTTTAGACAGGGTGTAGCGGGAGGTTATTTAAAATTAATTATCTATGTAAGAATCCAGGTATCTCATATGCTACCAGGATAGTATGCCAGTAAAGAGTTCTGGTCTTACAAATAATACCCCAGTCTTAGAAATAAGCACTGGTGTATGGATATCATACAAATAGTCTGTCTGACTGTGAAAACCCTGGCCAGTTGGTAAGAAGTTGTACCAGGATTTAAGGTGTCTCCTCCATGTGACTATCTTATGATTTCTTATTTTCTAGGGGATAATCAAAATGAACATTCACTGTAACCACAAATGTAAGAAGTGAATAATTCCTCAGGTACAGTTAAAATATTTTAATGTTTACACTAATATTCTATTTCTGCTAGTTGGAAAAGAGCATTAAAATATATAAAAATATTCACACAATTACTATTATTGTCTGTTTAGACTTCAAGATCTTGAATAATAAAGTTACTGAAAACTGGAATCACTTTAACTGTATCACTGGTCTTAGTCCTCTGACTTTACACATTACTGTCCTCATTTGACTGTATTCCCTAATGGTTGACTACTGTTGTAGATTTATCTCACAACTATTGCTGTTTGTTTCATATATTTTGGTGGTCAGTGTCCTAAGTGACACTTATCTGAACATCTGGATACTGCTGTCGCGGCACTGTCCGTTGTATATATCAGTATTGGTAGACCCAGCACTAGGGATGCCAATGACCAGTTGAAGTTCCCTCTTTGGGGTCCTGCACTTTTGTGGGATTGCCTCTGATGAACAACACAGGCTTCTGATACTTGACAGTCTGGTTTGAGTTATTTCATGGAACCTGAAACATCATATCAGCCTTGGCTAGTATCTGGCTAGACTTGTAGCTGACTAGCACAGATGTCAGACCAGTCAGTCATCAGATGTCACCGTTATACAATCATAGTAAGTAAGGACATCATTTCAGTGATACAGAAGTATTAACATTTCAATTAATTGTAACTGACTAGCACATAAGTCAGACTAGTCAGTCATCAGATGTCAAAGTTATACAGTCATAGTAAGTAACATCATTTCAATGATACAGAATTAATATTAACATTATCAGTAATAAACATCATCTGGTTTATTCCGCTCCTGTACATCCTTTACTTATTTATAACTTGATCTTTCCAAACCATATCAGGTACAAATTTAAATACTGATGCCATTTCTAGCATCTACACAAAATTAATACACAATTAGATAAAGTGAGTGCCCGACTGACCAAACGATCAGGTTGCTTTCTTCAGTAGTACAACTACATAGTTGTTGAATTGAAGCCTGGCTATGGAACACTCCAGTTTGGGACCCAAAGATGCAGCAATAGAGAATGCAGTCAGCGACCCATAGCTTGACTGCTTGCATCAGGATCAGCGAACCAAAGCTGGTCAAGACCCTACTCCACCTCCACGTGGTGGTCCTGGAAACAGATTGCATCACTGCAGTCTGGCTGAGCGAGTAGGGATTGCAGTGGGAAGGCAAACCCAGTCCCAAAAAATGCCGTGCAGAAGTCGGATGTGTCGACCGAAAGGTGCAGATATCACAGCTTAGGCGTAAACAGACGCAACGCAACCACCGTCCTTTTCAGGACGAACGGGGAAGAAGAAGAAGAACACTCCAGTTTACCAGCTGTAAATGGGCACTCAGTTGTGCGCTCGAACTAGGGAAGGAAAAGGCAGCGAGGAAGGGAACTAGTCACCTAACCTCGTAAAAGCGGTATCTTCCATGATGAAGCTTCTAACACTTTATTTGCCTATGACAATCTCTGCCGTGGGACTGCCTTTATCTTCGACGAGATACAGCATTTACTATGATAGATGTTATCTACATTTGGCTGTGGGGCTAGTTGTGATTAGTTTTTGTACAAACAACCATCATCCACATAGCGCATGTTTAGACCATATTAAAAATAACAATACATTATATCAATGAATATTCTACGTGCATATTTTGTGAAGTCTATACGAACCTGAAATTAAAAATATTATACACGGTAGTTATCATAATTTCGCTTACCCTCAGACTTCAGACACAGGACTGAAAATTTCTGGCGATCCGCTCACAATTCAGGTGGTACATGTGTAGTGGCGAACTCTGCCTCTCAGTCTGTCTCAATGTAGCAAAGTTTGATTTGCTGGGGAGGTTATGATGGTATCCTAAAAGAATGAAATCCGTGTCTGTATTAACCGTGTGAGGTCAAGCACATGTAGGCCCCTGACTCTATAAATGATGATGATGAATTATGTGCAGGGAACCTAACGCTACCTCCCTAGATCTCACACGGTCTCTATTTTGGCTCTAGTGTCTGGTGTATGATGTACCTAGTGTCTAGGGGAGAAATGGAATGATGGTACACAACACAAAAACTCTTTAATTTTCTATGAGGAAGTGAATAAAACCAGTGGTTAAGTTTTTCTTTAAACTGAATATTTTTCTGTACAATTTAATCTGCCTGTCCAGCCATATCTTTTGGACAGGTCTTTGAAAATGAGGACAAGATAGTTTACAGAAAAGATCAACTAAAATATCTGGACTCTTTGTCCACTAACTATAAAGTCAATATATATATCTTTCCTGTCGGAATGTTCACAGCTTACACTTTATTCATCTAAGAGGGAGAGTCACTGTGTATGAGGGGCTGTAGTTTCATCATACCCCATAAACTTCCTGAGTATGATTTGAAATACCAGTGTTTACTAAACGAAAGTGTCAGATATACCCAGATGCTTAACCCATAACCAGGGATTCCTTGAAGAATGATAATGTGACAGCGCCATCTTGAGATCTGTCGTTCTCGGCGCTGGCCCCATCTGGTCAGCCATATTGTCTCTGTGGTTTAGTGCCTGTTCACCCCGTTACCTTCAAGCAGATTTATTACAAGGCCATAATAAAGCCTACAAATTAGTTGTGTTTTTGCTCTAGAAATAGTTGTGTAAATCTGTGTTTTCATGCATTCTAGAGCAATAATCGCGTGTGGCGCAGATTAATGCGCGTAGCGCGCAGTAAGTTGAGTGGTTAGGCCAGGGCTTATAAAAGGGGTAGCAAGCGGCGAAACTGGTCGATTTTTGAGAGAGCCGCCCAGGAGAGAACAGACGAGCTTAGACAGAGCCAAGCTGTAAATGCCTTGAGCACGTGAGTTAATTTAAATTAGCATTAGTTTTCTAGGATTCTGAAATTATATCGATGTGGCTATTTTAATGTTTAATGAGATAAATAGGTAGATAGATAGATGTGAAAGTTTAAGAGCGATTATTTCATTCTTCAGAAAGGCAGATATAGTGTGGGGCTTTTTCACTGGAATTTAGATAAGATTAACGATAGCAAGATAGCAGCCTCGTGGTGATAAAAAGCGACGCCAGCGAGTCGGAATAACACGCACCGCGTGGTAAATGTTACGCCAGGTGACACGCTGTGTATTTAGTTCCAGTTTGGTTTAAGTCGAGAATAATTATATTTTATTTCTTTAATGTAAAAGTATTGAGCGTATTTCACGATGATTGATTATTCTACTGTTTATCTTTAGTGGTTACTTTGAAGGGAGAATAGTCATTTAGATTTCTGGTGAGATGAGAGCCACTCCTTGGTTGCGTAAGGCAAGTTGAGACAGGTGTTTCTCTGTTTGCTCCTGGGGGAGCATGGAAACACCAATGCGGCTGGTGTCCACCACAAGTCAACAGAAGCATTTTTATGCTATTACAGTGGTTGTTTCTGTAATAATGTGTTTCATGTGATGAGTTCCCAATCTCATCAGGGGTCATATATGACACGCTTGTGGCCAGGCGCACCAGTCGTCACTTACGACATGTTCAGAGTGCAGGGACGAGTATTGATGTGGGTCGGTTGAGAGGTAGTAGTTAATTCTCATTATTGAGATTATTTGTTGTACATGTATTGAAGAATATTATTTTATGTCCAGTTGATTATTATTGTTATGTGAACATGGTTTGTGAGAGCACGTGGGCGTACTTGGAGATGTATATTTCTCTTCTCCGCTCCTGAGGGAGCATGGGGCCACCGGTGTGGTTTGTCTCAGCATGAAGCGTTCAGATGCTCTTGCAGTAGTGGTTTCGGTAGCAACCTATGTTACCCGGTGCGATTGCCAGCCTCATGCACAACACCATACTAGTCGCATTGGACGACACGCATGAGTGTGTGAGATAGTTGATGATATCAGGTGGGCGCATGTTTTCTGTATGGTAAGTGTTATTATCCATGCTATTGATGTTCACTTAGACATTGTTTTATTTATTGTTTTTCAGACAGTCTATGAACACTGACTGGGTGTTTGTTTGATTGTTTGTTTGGTGTTCGGTTCTGTTCGGTAGAATTAAATGTTGATCTGCATAAGGCTTTGGGTTGCTTGAATTGTTAAGTCTGCTGCTGAGAGGGTTGCAAGCAACCAATAATTGCAACCCCTGTCAAACGATCCTTTATAAATTTTCTTAGTGCACGGGTCTTGGGTGTGAGGCACACCTAGCCCCTGTCACAAGTGGCGTCGTCGGCAGGATTGACAGACAGCACGCAGTGAAGCAACTCTTCAGCAATCAGAGCAGCAACAGCCGAAACAGTAGAACACCCAGTTCAGTGCAAGGCGATGGGATCATCCAGTTTGTCAAGATTTCTAGTCAACTCTACTAGCAACAAGATGGCGGCACGCAACACACGTGCTGCTAGTAGAACTGATAACGAAGATGTGGCTGAGGTGGATGACCCTGTAGTAGGGCTGGATCGTCAACCAGAACGAGTACAGTACATCGTGGTACCTACTCACAAGAGAGTGCGGTGCTTTGGGGAGCGCACGGGTCCTACGGCCGAGGAATATGTCAGAGAGGTGAGAGCTGCCTGGAGAGTAGGGATGATGAGTAAAGAGGACCAGGCAGATGTTATCCTTGACAGTGTGACCCCAAGTGTCCGCAGGGAGCTGAGGATTCAGGCTGATGACGGTGACCCAGAAGCAATGCTACATTCCATTCTTAGGGTGTATGGGGAGCGTCGGAGCATCCCAGAAGTAATGGCCGCGTTCTACTCTACCCGGCAAGGTGCAAGGGAGTCTCTTTGGGAATTCTCCCATCGCATTCACGAGGTGTTTGAAAGTGTTGTAAGGGCACAAAAGCAGAACAACGTCACTCCTTTGGCGCCATCCTTTCTTCGTGACCAGTTTGCTGCTTGTCTGAGAGATGACCTACTAAGAAAGCTTGCAAAGGAAATGATCATCAAGGAGCCTACAGCATCGTTCACGTCGGTGAGGGACTATGCCCTACGGTTTTTGGAGACTGAACCCACTTCTGGGGCTGGTGTTGCCAGTGTCGAAGCAGCTTTGGGGGCTGGTGTTGCCAGTGTTGAAGTGGCAAGAACAGAGACTGTGTCAGATACGCATGCATTAAACGCAGAAGTAGAGCGGCTGAGAGCACAGGTGGCTCAATTAGAGGCTAAAATTGATGCGATGTCTCAGGAGCAGGGGAGACGTACCAGGACAGTTCGTTGTTTTAGATGCAGAGAACTAGGCCACGTACAGAATCGATGTCCACAGGCGTTAAACTAGACCCCTCTGCGGCTGGGAGTCAGGTTACAGAAGGGGAGCAGAATGACTCAAAGATAAAGATGGTTGGTGGTCGACCGGAGTGTGAGGCGCTTATTGCAGGGAAGAAAGTCAAAGGCGGCCAGGGATGTAAGGGTAGCAGGAGGCGACCCAGGGCACCGAGGAAGCCTAGGAAAATAAGATGCTTCAACTGTGGAGACCTTTCGAACCACATGGCAGCCAAGTGTCCCCAGGGCCCGCTTCCTAAGCGATGTTTCCATTGTAAGTCCCCGGACCATTTGATATCGGTTTGTCCATCAAAGAGCGCCCTCTCTAGGCGTACCAACACATCTAGATTGCCGTCACAGTGCAAGCCAAGAGATGGCCGTGGCAACTGTCACCATAAGGGCGCCAGGAAAAGTGGTCGACATTTAGAGGAGGAGACTCATCTAAAACTCGTTGAAGGACACGTTTCCAGGCTACGAGGGGCGCACGTAAGAGCAGAGCCACCGTTGCAGAGTTTTGCAGCAGTCCGGAAAGAGAGATGTGACAAGCTGTCGTGTTCTACTCCACTACAGGTCGGAGAATTGGTGAAGAAGAGAATGCACAACGCTGAGAGATCCGAGATTCGTGATATGTGGTCAGAAGACGAGTACGTTGTAGTTCGTGCTCCCACAATGACAGGGGGTCCATATATCATCCAACGAACAGACAGAGCGAGTCCGAGCATTAGAGTCACCGGCAACGACCTGAGACGAAGTGAAGGAAAAGGTGATCCTCCAGATTTGGAGAATATGACTGAGGTGCCTGATTTAGTGTAGTTGTCGGGACGACAACAAAATCAGGCGGGGAATATGTGACAGCGCCATCTTGAGATCTGTCGTTCTCGGCGCTGGCCCCATCTGGTCAGCCATATTGTCTCTGTGGTTTAGTGCCTGTTCACCCCGTTATCTTCAAGCAGATTTATTACAAGGCCATAATAAAGCCTACAAATTAGTTGTGTTTTTGCTCTAGAAATAGTTGTGTAAATCTGTGTTTTCATGCATTCTAGAGCAATAATCGCGTGTGGCGCAGATTAATGCGCGTAGCGCGCAGTAAGTTGAGTGGTTAGGCCAGGGCTTATAAAAGGGGTAGCAAGCGGCGAAACTGGTCGATTTTTGAGAGAGCCGCCCAGGAGAGAACAGACGAGCTTAGACAGAGCCAAGCTGTAAATGCCTTGAGCACGTGAGTTAATTTAAATTAGCATTAGTTTTCTAGGATTCTGAAATTATATCGATGTGGCTATTTTAATGTTTAATGAGATAAATAGGTAGATAGATAGATGTGAAAGTTTAAGAGCAATTATTTCATTCTTCAGAAAGGCAGATATAGTGTGAGGCTATTTCACTGGAATTTAGATAAGATTAACGATAGCAAGATAGCAGCCTCGTGGTGATAAAAAGCGACGCCAGCGAGTCGGAATAACACGCACAGCGTGGTAAATGTTACGCCAGGTGACACGCTGTGTATTTAGTTCCAGTTTGGTTTAAGTCGAGAATAATTATATTTTATTTCTTTAATGTAAAAGTATTGAGCGTATTTCACGATGATTGATTATTCTACTGTTTATCTTTAGTGGTTACTTTGAAGGGAGAATAGTCATTTAGATTTCTGGTGAGATGAGAGCCACTCCTTGGTTGCGTAAGGCAAGTTGAGACAGGTGTTTCTCTGTTTGCTCCTGGGGGAGCATGGAAACACCAATGCGGCTGGTGTCCACCACAAGTCAACAGAAGCATTTTTATGCTATTACAGTGGTTGTTTCTGTAGTAATGTGGTTCATGTGATGAGTTCCCAATCTCATCAGGGGTCATATATGACACGCTTGTGGCCAGGCGCACCAGTCGTCACTTACGACATGTTCAGAGTGCAGGGACGAGTATTGATGTGGGTCGGTTGAGAGGTAGTAGTTAATTCTCATTATTGAGATTATTTGTTGTACATGTATTGAAGAATATTATTTTATGTCCAGTTGATTATTATTGTTATGTGAACATGGTTTGTGAGAGCACGTGGGCGTACTTGGAGATGTATATTTCTCTTCTCCTCTCCTGAGGGAGCATGGGGCCACCGGTGTGGTTTGTCTCAGCATGAAGCGTTCAGATGCTCTTGTAGTAGTGGTTTCGGTAGCAACCTATGTTACCCGGTGCGATTGCCAGCCTCATGCACAACACCATACTAGTCGCATTGGACGACACGCATGAGTGTGTGAGATAGTTGATGATATCATGTGGGCGCATGTTTTCTGTATGGTAAGTGTTATTATCCATGCTATTGATGTTCACTTAGACATTATTTTATTTATTGTTTTTCAGACAGTCTATGAACACTGACTGGGTGTTTGTTTGATTGTTTGTTTGGTGTTCGGTTCTGTTCGGTAGAATTAAATGTTGATCTGCATAAGGCTTTGGGTTGCTTGAATTTTTAAGTCTGCTGCTGAGAGGGTTGCAAGCAACCAATAATTGCAACCCCTGTCAAACGATCCTTTATAAATTTTCTTAGAGCACGGGTCTTGGGTGTGAGGCACACCTAGCCCCTGTCACAATAATACAGTATGAAGTTGCAGAAAATCTCGATCTCTCAAAATGCCCAAGTTCCTCCCGTTATCTTTTGACAGCATAAACAAATGGTCGGAGACTTGATGGCTTTATTCTCTCTCAGCAGGTTTCCTGTTACCGGCTGGCAACAGGAAATAAAACCTCACAAATTTCAAGAAATATAAACAAATGACGCTGACTTGCAAAGAAGTGGCCTCAGTTTCTTCTGCACTGTCCAGACTGTGAATACTTCTTTATTTAATTTTACAATTAACACAGCTGATCTCAGCGTATTTGAATGAAAAGTTTTGTTCAACTGGCAATGAATAGTGAAAGCCTTTTGCTAATATTTATTAGCACTGGCCAATCGAAAGCTTGCGACTACCAGAATTCAAATATAGTTTTTGAAAAACAAAAATAATTCCAAACAAACTCGGTGTCTGGTAGTCGATTGGCCAGCCTGCCTTAGTTATGCCAATACAAAAAAGATGTTAGTTTTGGGTAACAATTTTCCTACCGCTCCCCTTTCCCCCTATACTCTTTTTACCCAAGCGAATGTGAATGCACCTCAGTGCCTCTTTTTCTAAGCTGGCGACCCCACTAATGTTATGAAAAAACAAGCAGGAACAACAGTCTGTCTGGTCGCGCGTCCGTAGACATTTAGTATTTTCTCAATAATTTAGCTAATACGTGGACTACCATATTATTTAAAACATATTCTTGCTCAGTGGACTCTAAGCTATACTACCATATGATTTTTATGGTCAGTTTCATTATGATTTAGATTTTCAATTTGTCACCGGCTATCGTCAAATAAAAATGTTACACAAGACGGCCATCTTTTCCCCCTTTCTCATCTCTCGCTAGCATGTATTTTCAAATAACTACTTGTTTTAGTGACGTCAGAAATACTACCGCGAGGAGGAAATAAAATTGTCTGCGTGTTTGCCTCTGTTGGCTTTGCCACCGCGTGTATATATGCATGGCATAATGTGTCAAGCGAAGCGGGGTTTTGAGCGGCGGGTATTTGAATAGGCGTTAAATATTTGTAGTGTCTCGTGTTACACTACCAAAAAATGTAAGGAGTACTACTTATTACCAGCGTTTAAGTCAAAATATTACGTTAATTCAGACAGTAGTTTGGCGGCCCACTTCCGCAAAATCGTTAATTATAAGTCTTGCCACAGTCTCTATCACATCGGGCAAAATGTTAAAAATGTACGTCACAAGGAAAGCGGGTAGGTAACGGTGGGATCGGTTCTAAGCCGTTCCATGGCACAAAATTCAGCGCTATGCTGGCGTGTGAGAGTATCACCGTCAGACACAATAGGGCGGGTTTATTTATTATCATTGTATGACTAAAATCTTACTGAAATAAGCGATTATTCTCGCAGATTTTACTACACACCTCCCATTCTAAAACATGCATTCATTTGCAGGTTATAATCTGCGAGATAACTTAGCTCAATGAAGTCTTACGCGTTTTTCTGATCTTCATCATAAGGATGTCTAGTCAAAAAGTCTGCACCAACGTTCTGAGGGCCGGGAATATATTCAATCAGAAATGAGTATGGCTGCAATAATAATGACCATCTCAATAATCTGGAATTTTCATGCTTGGCCTGTGACAGGAATACGAGAGGTGAATGATCCGTTTGGACCACAAATGTCCTGCCATATAAATAAATCTGGAATTTTTTTATAGCCCATATCAACGCGAGACATTCCTTTTCACTTGTTGAATAATTTTTTCCGCCTTGTTAAACTTGCGGCTTGCATAAGCGACTGGGTTCAATTCTCCATCTTATGAGGAGGACCTTTGCAACAATGTAGCGCCCAGGCCCACATCGCTTGCGTCACTTCTCACGATAAATTCTTGATTCAAGTCAGGCAATTGCAATACTGACCTGCTTGTGAGTTTTTCTTTCAACTCCTGGTAAGCCAATTCACACTGTGCGGACCAATTTATTGTATCAGGTTGACCTTTGCGAGTTAAATCCGTCAGAGGAGCACATATAGAGTTAAAATGTTTAATGTACTTTTGGTAGAAACCACACAACGACACGAAAGATCGCACATCTTTCTTTGTTTGTGGCCTAGGTGCTCTTTTCAATTTTTCCAGATTCTTGGGATCAGGGGTC
>JAMPIV010007763.1:0-72446 GCA_024509875.1 Oreohelix idahoensis
ACAATTAATTTCTTTTTATCCCTGCCCTTGAGGTTTCACCCCCCCCCCACACCCCCCCACAGTGTTTGAGAATCCCCCCCACCCCCTACCACCCTCATTCTGTTTTTATGACTCAATATAACTTACGTTTTGAAACTGCACGCATAAAAGCTTGACTTGACGTTTAAACTTCCCGTGAAATAGTTATACATTAAAAAATCAATCAACATGAATTAGGAATAACTAGTATTCCGTTCAACACTCGATGGAGGCATCTGAGCATTTATAAGTTAGTTTAGAAAAATTATTCTCGTCTGATTTATTTAGCAGTAAAATTAATTCCTTAATAGCCGACTGAGTTATAAGCTAGAAATTAAAATTTCTGGTTTTCCACTGTAACTCGTCACTATAAAATAATACAGACTATGTAAATTAAGCACTCTGCACCAAATCTAACTAGTGAAATATGAAATAAGCGATTATCACTTTAAACACTTCACAAAATATTAGATACTTAACACATTTACTCAACACAGAACTACAGGTCGTCGCACAACTTAGAATCATACGCTGAATATATGCCTGCATCAGGATGAGCGAACCAAAGCTGGTCAAGACCCTACTCCACCTCCACGTGGTGGTCCTGGAAAACAGATTGCATCCACTGCAGTCTGGCTGAGCGAGTAGGGATCGCAGGGGGAAGGCAAACCCGGTCCCAAAAAATGCCGTGCCGTGCAGAAGTCGGAATATGTCGACCGACAGGTGCAGATATCGCAGTTAGGCGTAAGCAGACACAACGCAACCCACCGTCCTTTTCAGGGGACGAACGAGGAGAAGAAGAAGATACCTGATATATTTATTGAAGTCTAGAAGTTCGGCTAAGTGTCGAACAAACTGAGAGAAACTTCGCTATACAGCTTATTCTATTCACGAGCAACCTGTCTACTGCGAATTTTGAGGAGCTGAATGAAAATAAAGTTTAACATTTCTGGTTTTATCTATTACCAGACAAAGGGGTTCCAATCTTATTCGCAAAACGAAATAATCTCCCTGTTCCGTGCTTAACACCTGCATTAGCTTAAACGCACGCCGTAACTGCCACCTACTGACCGAGAGTGCTCGTATCAGTTGCGAAGTCTCAGACGACTTGTGTCCAATGCCGAGGCAGTTTTCACACTTCGCCGAGAACTCAGCCTGATGACCGATGTGGCAGGTGAAAATGCTAGACGGTAAGTCTCAATTACGCGCCGTGGAGATGTCGGTTTTTTGACACCACACCTGAGCGCTCGAGCCGAAGAAAAACGCGCGTGTCAGCTGAATGTGCAGACAAAAGTCTGCTCGTATGTATGAGATTGATGCATATTCACACATCTCGTCCACTGACATCTACGTAATAGAATGCGTTTTATCCCAGTATGAGAAGAAAGCGGGGTAAACGTTAGAATGGGAAAATAGTAATGTTTATAGTCGCAAACGTAACGAATGCGAAAAAACACAGAAAAAAGATAAAAGCAGCGATAATAAAATAGAGGATTACGGGTATAGAAAGAAAGAGAAAAATAGAAAATTTATTGCTCATAATCTCTACGTGACATTACCGTCATGTTACGTAACAGGCGGCGGAAGGGAGCGGAATTTGCCCGCGACAACCTGCGTTGTGAGGGGATGGTCACAAAGAGTATCCCTGTACCTTTGATGGCCAGGAAAGTTCTGGGACTCGCTAGCGTAACCCTCTTTTCCCTGTTGCGTAGCGCCAAAATTCTGTGTAGCAGGTCTCCTAGAGAAGTCTCTGGGTAACTATTACGTGTTATTTTTCTGCTCCCCATGCAGGTGTTCAAAACCATTGCTAAAAACACATGTGGCAAATTCCTGCCTGTTAGGGCAGTCTTGTCTGTCTCTCATTGCTTCAGTCTAAAATTCTTGCCGGGATGATAGTAGCAGGACTTAACACCAAGTTTTGCCTACTTTTGATTATAAGAGGCGGGGAGATTCTGACAGTTTGCTGGTAAGCAAGTTTAGAAATTGGTTAAAAAAAAAAAAAAAAACTTAGTATAAATGTTGTGCTTGGATATGGGATAAGTCAGAGTAAGCCTTCATAAAGGTTTTTTTTTTTTGTAATGTCATAATTACAGAAATCATTCAACTAGAGATGTGAAGCTATAGCCAGTTTTTTGGGGGGGATTTGTATGCTGGTTTCTATATATGAATTTACTGGGTAGAGAATTTTACGGCCTGATGTAGTGTATCAAAAGAATAGTCGGCTTACTATATATAATATATATATATATAAAATATATATTTATATATATATATATAGTTATATATATATATATATATATATATATATATATAATATCTATATATATATATATATATTATATATATATATATATAACTATGTAACGGAATGTTAGGGGGTAGGACATCTTTAACCCACACAAGAGGTTAACCTGAGAGCAAATGTAATCATTTTTTTGGCCTCAGTGGCGGTTTGTGTATGGATTTTTCTCGGGAGTGTTCCCAACATGTTTTATTACTAACCTTTGGTTTGAGTGTCTCATACGTTTGATACTTGCATATTACTGAAGTTGTTTTGTTGTCGTGATCGATTTCATGCTTATCTTACCAGAGTTTTTTTCTGTCTTGTTAATAAAAATATATATAATTTCTTTTTTACGGATCAGATTTCCTTTCATATCTGTACCTTACTCTTTACTTGTACTCGTACTGGTGTATGTGGATACACTGTAGTGTAATACAACCTTATCTCCTAAGTATAGCAAGAGGCAGTGTGGCCAAGTAGTTGAATAAAAGGTCACTGAGTGGGCGAGGGAGAGTCAGTATAAGGTTCTCACCTCGTAACTATAAGTCACACTATCCACTATCAAAACGCCATTTCTCGTCTATCATCTCAGATCTCTCTCAGATTTCGTCTTCTCTGACATCACAACAGACTTGGTTCTCGTCAGACAGACTCTTACATAACCCACTCGTGACAGGGTGATGTGGTCAGTATCACGCCGGCCGGAATTTAAGGACGAAGACAGTGGTAAAATTGATGTTAATAAAACACTAAAACCAGAATATTTTTGTTTTAAAATTGATGGCTACATTATGTGGCCAAGAAGGAAAAAAAATCGAAGACATCGCAAAAGATCAAGTTATCCTCAGTGCTGTCTGCTCTATAATCTGTCTCTTACTTTATTGATGTTTCAGAACAACTGACACGAGGTGAGTAAACAATAAAAGAGGAGACAAGGACAGAATAGTTTTGCTGTTTCATCATTTTCTGTCATCCTGTATTCCTTGATTATAACCATACATTTGGTTATGGCTTATTCTTTGCCAGTCTGCATACAGGAGGGATTGAGAAGTCACCTCGTAAGAGGTTATGACATGGGGCTGAGCAGTCTTATCATGTAAAACAGATTGCTTAGAGAAACCACACGATTTTCTTGCGAATGACTTCGTTAGTGCAGGCGCTTCCTGCAAGCGGACTAGCTGCAGTGGTGGCTTTATGCTCCAGAAAGGTAAAGGTAGCCTTATATCAGATACTACCGTAAGGGGAGTAAAGTGTTAGAGACTTCACTGGACACGTTCAGCTTCTAGAGACGGGGGTGACATGTTCCCTTTCTCGCTGCATTTGCCTTCCCCTAACTCAAGTGTAGAGTCAGATACCCATTTACAGATGGGTAAACTGGAGCTTATCGCCACCATGTTTCGAACCCGGTGTCTTTCCCGTGAGAGGCCGGCGCTCCAGGCACTGTGCTAATCGGGCGCTCCCATGCTCCATGGTGGCCGAAAAGTGACAAGATTGCGTCATGCAGTGATTACTGGTAAAGACTATCAAACATGAGTTGAAATACTTACAAACGAAAATAACAGAAGTACTTATAGACGAAAATAACAGAAATACTTATAGACGAAAATTAACAGAAGTACTTAGGGACGAAAATAATAAAAGTACTTTGAGACGAAAACAATAGAAGTACTTAGGGACGAAAATAACAGCAGTAATTATAGACGAAAATAACAGAAGTACTTAAGGACGAAAATAACAGAAGTACTTAGAGACTGAAATAAAAATTACTTATAGACGAAAATAACAGAAATACTTAAAGACAAAAATAACAAAAGTACTTATAGACGAAAATAATAGAAGTACTTAGGGACGAAAAAAAGAACAGAAGTAAATATAGACGAAAATAACAGAAGTAATTATAGACGAAAATAACAGAAATAATTATAGACGAAAATAACAGAAGTAATTATAGACGAAAATAACAAGTATTTATAGACGAAAATAACAGAAGTGCTTATAGACAAAAATAACAGAAGTACTTGTAGATGAAAATAACGGCAGTACTTATAGACAAAAATAACGGAAGTGCTTATAGACGAAAATAACAAAGATACCTATAGTCGAAAATAACATAAGTGCTTATAGACGAAAATAGCAAAGGTACTTGCAGACGAAAATAACAGAAGTACTTTAATACTTATAGAGAAAAATAACAGAAGTACTTACAGACAAAAATAACAAAGTTATAGACCAGACAAACAGAAAGACAGACGCATACATTTTTTTCATTAGTCTAAACTAGGGGTTCTTTACCTGTCTTATTCATGGACCTCTTTCATTGAGCGGTATAGTTCTACGGATCCCTTCTTTAACAAAAAATGTCATGCTCACATAATGAACATGTTTGCTTAAGTCCACAAAGTTTTTAATATCTACCCCAAGAGGTCAGTATCGACATCCGCAGGGTCGATAAATCCCAGACGGTCGATTAAACTTTTGGGGTAGAAATCACCTGGAAAACCTTATGGAAGACTTTCTTGTACGTTTCGAGGACCTGGAGAAAATGCATGTACCTAATTGGATTGTTACGCCGTTTATTGTATAATTGGAAATGAATCTCACCTACAAGATGATATCTGTGTGGATCTCAAAGCCAAATCATCGTTCTAAAATAAAAGCCTCAGTGACTATTGGGGCAGTGTAAATACTCCTACAAAAATGCTCCATGTTTTGTGCATCAGATTAAGCCATTTATATTTACATTCCCAAGTTTTGTACATGGTTGAAGCTGGTTGTAGTCACGCAGATGCAGTTTTATCAACACAAAAAACAGACTGAACCTGGAATAGTGTGATGACTTACGACTAAAACTCGCCAATCTCTGACCAAATATCTATACTTTGGTTAATGCTTGTCAGCCACATCCTTCCCGTTAATGAATGTAACAAGTTCATTAAAAAAAGGTAACATTGATTTATTGTGCATCTATGATCACTTCCTTATGTTGTTTGTTTATTTTTTTTTTTTTGTCGGGGGTCGAATGAGGATGTATGATTCCATAGTGGGGTCGGGACTCAAAAATGTTTTGGGGACCACTGATCTAGAAGCTACAAATTACGAATGAAAAATCGTTTTCATTGACCTGTCTGCAAGAGAACTGTAGATGCGATAAAAGCCAGAGCAATTGAACCTAATCAGTCAATGAATCAATACTCTTTAGCTCCAAAAGAAGCTGAGGCCTTCAAACAAACATATACCAAATCCTCCTTTCACGTGCCATCACCTCAAGTTCTTTCCACAACTTTCTCATTATTTTTACTTCTGATTGAACTTAATGCTGGAGGCTAATTCAGGACATGTACCCCGTTTCCAGCAGTGCACGAAGGAAATCAATGATAATAAGAAGCTGAATGAACTAGGGGGCAAAAAAAAAGTGAATTGCCCGATAACCGATGAGACGTCTATCCGTGGTGACACAACAACCAGTTAACGGGAAGGACCAGGTTTCCTATAATATTTCTCCATGTTATCGATCCGCCCTGTGACCGCCAAATCCCCAGGGATGATGGGATGCTCACGTGCAGCCGACAACATGCTAAGATTTCCCGAAATGGTGACCAAATAAAGTCGAGAATTGCCAGACTGGAGTGTGGCGCCCTGCGGTTATTTGGTCGCAACATTGCAGAAAATTGGCTATTTTCTGGGATCACGCGACCTTTGAAAACCTTTAACCTAGGAGATAAAAGGGGAGGGGGGGGGGGGTTAAGTTGAAGAGAGAGAAGAGGTGAAGAGTTACGGAGTTGAAAGGGAATGTAAGACAGAGGAGGGGAAGACAGAGAGATAATTAAGATGTTACATCATTCACCTAGTTGTATTATCCGACAGAAATCCGATAAAGCTACATAATTCCGTTTGGCGTCTGGAGACCAATACTTCGAAGTTCGGGAATAATTTGGTCATAGCGTCCACGATCATATTAGTGGTACGTGTTTCGGCTGGGCGATGTTGACCTTGCCCACTTACTGTCGATAACGAGGGAGTCGCACAGTACATTTTTGATACAAGGATTTTACGAGAATTGAATTCGTTTCTATAAAATAACTTCGCTGTATGAATATGTGCGAAAAAAAACTAGAAGCATATTTTTACTTACAGTAGTAATGACAATGAACCAGCAGAGAATAAGACGACCTACGCGCGCTGTCAGAAGATATTCATTCATTGTCCTTTTTAAAAAAATTATTTTAGCCTTGTTTTGGCAGGACACGCCCCGTTAAACCAGTCAGTTATATTAGGGCGCGTGTCCAAATATAAAAGATCTTATAGTATAAATTGATTGATTACCCTGCATGGAGGCCGTAAGAAGGCAGCCCCTCCACCATGCAAAGGCACAACAGGCCAATCACCTGTTTGTCTTAAAAACCTGATTACGCGAAACATAAGAGAAGATCGGCTACCACGACAAGCATGGGACACTAAGAGCCAGGGATCCAGACCTCCAGGACGACCCAGAGTTCGCTGGAGGACAACATTCGACAATCTTTGAAGGACCGAGTACTAGAATGGAACCAGGCCAGGAGGAAGACAGCCGATAGAATAGTATGGCGCTCTTTCTTACAAACCTCTACACCTCAAGGTAGAACAGGGAATGAATAAGTAAGTAAGATTACCCTTTAGCTCCCAAAGAAACTTAGACTTTCAACACACGTATGGCACGTTAACCGCCGGTCGTCACCATTGCCACCATCAAGAGACGAGGATGATTAATTGCGTGCGAGAGATCCTGTCATTCCATCATAATTATTCATTTACTATAGTCCTCCAGTAATTTCTTCATCTGGTTTTCCCGCGGACCTTCTACTCTTCCTCGTATAGGAGAATTCCAGAACCACAACAGGACTGTGTCTTGAAACACTGCTATCAGCGAGGTTTCTTCTCACTGTGTGTCCTGATAATAGTATAATTGATGTTCCTTATCGTAGGTGGCAGGTTAATGTGTCATCACATGTGTTGAAAGATGCTTATTTGTTGGCTGGTAAGGTGTTAAGATTGTCAACTCGTCTATACACGGACACAGGGTTAGTACATCCACAAGGTTGTTTTCACCTGGTCCATCAAAGTAGTGAAGGCCCACATGGACAGCAGGTGATCGTCTCACGACAATGTGCGTGTGTGAACGAGCACAGAGTAAAATGTCACAATTGCGCGATAATGTGTTGGAATGGATCTCTGAGAGTTGATAATGTTTGGATTATTAGGGAATAACCACTCATTACTACTCCAGTCATCGCAAGTCAAATGATGTTCCTTGGAACAGAGTCTCAACCACATTTGAGAACTGTTTTTCTATTATAATTATTGTGGACCAAGAATACCTCTGCGAATCATTCTACGATTCCTCTGAGTGCCAGTCACAATGAATCTAATTTTGGTACACTATCACTTTTGTTGTATACGTGAAGAACTTCACATAGCATCGGATTATAACCTGAAATGAGTCGTAGGCGCAAGCTCACATTAATTATTCCTGATACACTGATCTCTATAGTCCTTCATTCCTTCTAGCTGACTAATCCGCGAGTCCACGCACCCCCCCCCCCACTTAAATTACTTGACTTATAAATAAAATGGCCTCCTTATCAGAACCGCCTATTCTGCCTTAAGTCTTACAAGCTTAAATCAAGCCAAGGTTCATGGAAACGATCTTAAACTCACCAGTAGTTGGGGTTTTTATTTTCCTATATTGATAACAGAATCTCTATCATCATTCAGATAATAAGGTTAGCTCCCCTCAGAACACCTCGTTAGTATGAGTTTTATATAAACTGGCAATGAGAATCCAAAATATGGCCAGCACCTACACCAACCCACTTTCTCACCCACTTTTCCAGTGAGCCTCGCATCCTCGGCCACACCCTCTCACATTTTCAAGGATGGAAAATATGAAGCGCATAATTCACAAATAGGATTTGCAGTTCATACCGGTACATTAAAAATGGTCCCAAAATCATATTGGCTCTGTGAATAGTTCAGCAATTAAATAAACATGCCTCGGTTCACCATTCAAATAACATTGACGGGACTATAAGCTAGGGATTAAGCCACAGAACATCTTCCTCAGTAAGCTTAGTGCCAAACTAATAATCTAGGGCTCACGGCGAAACGATCTGCCCATCTAGCGTCAGCATTAGTCGATAAAGGTGGTAGACAAAAACTGGGCTTTCGTATACTTCTCACGTTATGGAAATACACCTAGCGCAGAACTAGCTCCACAAAAACAAAATACAAACGACCCAATCTTTTGGAGCGCTTAAGCAACAAAACACATGGGGAGGGATGTAACCGGCCATAACATTCATATTAGAGAAACTATCTCCTATCCCCAAATAAAACCTACGAACAGGATCCCATCTTTCGACTCTTCCCTGGAACAGAACCTCAAGCCAATACCAGCACAGAGAAAAAAATATAACGTGAACAGACAACTTTTCAAAAACACTATTCACAGTGTAATTATAATTAGACGCGATGATATCTAAATTTTACCCGGGCAACTGAGGCAACTTAAAGACCCCTCCACTCGGTTAAAGCTAAAACCTCTTTGAAAACTCTGTATTAAAGTGGGAACATGGGGAATATCTACTATAGTATTACATTTCAATGCTACGTTGCATAATTACTGGAGTAATTCGCCCTTTGGTCTGAATGTTATCCGTTTTTAGAAACCAAAATATTTCTCAAACATAAACAAGTATACAGGACAGATAAAAATATCTTCCTATATATACTACTAAGAATCTATTGTGGCTCTAAACATATTGACCATACCCTCACAGCATCCTTCTTATCTCTTCACAGGTGCGCGTTGTTTCCACTGGAAACCGGGTGTGCCTGGTCTCGTTGCGATTTCACGATCAGGATTCCTCACAATGATTGTGCGCGGAAATACAATGTACACCCAACACGGATCTTTGTTCTTAACAGCAAGCCTTATTGATGCAGCGTAAGTGTTCAGTTACTTTCTTATTCTTCTACGGCATATAATTGAGTAAAGCGCAACATTAGATGAAAAGTCAGACTTGAGCCAATTATGTATGAGGACGAATGTAATGTGTACAGGTAGATTGAAGGCATTTTTAACAAGTAACGAAGCGTGAAAGGTGAAATTGGAGAGAATAGTAACAAATAGACACTCGAGTACGAGTGGGGAAAATTTTGTGGATCTTACGGCAGACCATACGAGGGGGAGCATAACGACTCCTTCACATATCAAATTACGTGATCTAACCAACCACAGATTGGTGATTTGTCGAACTGAATTGGAATACTATCTCCGAATAGTCAACCTCCATTATCCCACACTACACTATCTGGTTGCATTACCCGCTCGTATATTAGGGTCCTTTTTCTGTCTCCGCCTTCCGTCACTCCTCTTCTCTTATCTTTACAATTTCTTTTTCATTCACATTCATGTTTCCTATCAAACCATCCCCCCCACCACCCCCCTCTTTCCTCGTGTTATATTTAAATCTTATTCTTATACGAAGTCCAAATCAATTGGTATAACCCTTTACATTTTTCTCACCCTCGTTACAGTTCCTCTTCCCCTTATGTTAACTCAAGGAGAGAATTTTCCTGTCTTTGTCCTCATCATCTTCTTTCGCTCCACAAACCATAACCCCTCACATTTCTTGACGATACCCTCTAAGTTGCTTTCATTCTTCTCTCTGCTTTTTTCCACCTCTCTCTTCTTATATTCCTAGATCAAGAAAAATGATGTTAAATTGTCTGTTTAGTTATCTTCATATTCTTCTATATGTCCTCTTCCTCACATCTTTCCTACATTCTTTACTCTTATATCTCACTTTTCTCATTCATTTTCTTTTCCTTTTCTGTGTCCATCGTTTACCATTAATTCAAGTACGATAAATGTGATTGACAGTACTGTTCACTATCTTATTTTGCTACAATAGCCCCCCATTCGTTTTCTCATCTAGAGTAGCGATTTTTCATTTTCTCATATGTAAATCTTTTGAGTACAAGTTTTAGAGGTATTAACGTGGCGTGTTTTTAATGTTAACATTTTCTTCACCAGTCTTCCTTATTCTCACTCCTAAGAATAAATTGCGTTCACGTCGGCTTTTTCTTCGTAAATAAAAATTCGCGTTCATTTTAATTCGTAAAGCAATTTCGAGCGCAGCCGATTATTATTAGGCTGGGATGGAAATTTCCCGACGTTTTAAAAAAAAAACCAAATCATGACGTATCCGAATTATTGGGGGGGGGGGGCGTAGATGGGAAATAGCACGACCCAGGGTCTTCAGCATCGGTAATTAATGGAATTACTTTCCGTAGTAGGCTAAATAGGTCAGCGGGTTTTACTACTTACGTAATCTATATTATAGAGCGCATGAGCACGGACTATTTTTTAGATTTTGCGGCATGATGATTGAGTTCAGAAGAGCGGGCCCCTAAAGCGAAGCCAAGCGATGACTCACTCATAGCGTGGGCTTGCATCATCTTTTTTTTGTAATAAATACCCGCGTCATTAATCACGTAGCGGTCTCTCTGATTTAAAAATTGACCATGCCGCGAAAATCTGCGCCTGTATTCATTTATACGGATAATCGCTTGCTCTAGTGAGATATTCGAAATTGGGTATGTAAAAACTTATTAGTGTCGTAATTATAGTTTGTGTTTAAAGAAATCACATCCTAGCCCTATTTAGTATGTTTTCTTCTGGGAAATTGAATTAAAGTTAATTTAGCTCGAAGTTGCCATCAATTATTATCTTTAAAACGAAAATAATAGAACTGTAAGTGTGCATTATAAACTTTCTGTGGACGAGAAGCAATATCTATCAATTGTGAGTAGTAACGGTGTTTGTGAACAAATTAGATTGTATTAAGGGTTAAGTCCTTAGGTCTTATATCCAATATTTGTAAGTTGGGAGGTACGATATTTCCATATAGGGAGTTGCTTATAAATATGTGATGCAGTGTAAAATAACGACGCTAGAGAAATTGTGTGTGAAACTTGATTTTAGTGTGCATTGTTAATTTTGCGTGTACGTTTGATTTTATTTGGGCCATTTAATTGGTTATGTAGAGGATCGGTTGTGTGAGGGAATAAGATAAATAATTACGGTAGATGGGAAATATTAATTCCAAGAGTGGTCTAGATAATTAATTTTGTGTATCATAGTCGATGAACATCACCAGGGAACAGTCTGTAAAATTAAAGTAGGCCTAGGGTAAATATATAGTAAAGGAGGTTTCCTGTCTGCGGAATTGTAGTTGGTTTGTGACGGTAGCGCAAAAAGATTATTAGGTTCAGCTGCGGTCTGGGGGTATCCCAAAACTGACAGGTTTGAAGTGGGGTAGTTTGATCTTAGTTAGAAATGTTGTCTATTCGCTGTGCATAGTTGAGGTGGGGGGAAGACGGGGAGAGGTATTTTTTAGGGTTTTATATGTGTAAGAGTTGAGTTGTTTAAGAATTTGAAGTTGTTTAGTACATTAGTGTGGTTATTTTCTTTTGGTTACCTGGCAATTTTTCTCGGCACACATGGGAGGGATGCATAGATTGCCTTACAGTCTCGCCCAAGATATATTCGGCCGTTTCTTCTCAGGGAAGCGAGAAACCGAGTAGGGTGTCGTAGGCAAGCGCTAAAGGTGAAAGAAAATTCGGTGACTGCGGTAGTTTACCGACGCGCGATGGCGGCCGAAGTAAGTCTGCACCAGATCAAAGAAAATGCAGTTCCTCGTGCAGTGAAAGGGCCTCCATGCTTTCAGGCGGTGAACAGGTGCTTCATTAATACAAACCCAGAGCACGTAGGTAGTTATAATGCCCACTTCCAATAAGGGCGCCAGTAGGCCCTGGAGTGTTGGGTTTTGGTTGTGGTTCGTGTAAAGTTCGGCCGGTAATTAAAAGCCGGACGATCCTTAACACGAAGGAGGGGTAACAGGGCTAATTGATTTATGTTTTCGTGCAGCAGTAAGATAAAATACAAGCTCCCAATTCGACAGAGTATCCAGATCTTTAAAAAACCCAATTCATCAGCTACAAAATAATTCGTTTGGTGGAAGATAGGGTCAAAATTCCTGTCCCAAATTCACTAGAGAAGGTGATAAGGGGCGTATGCAGAAGATGGCCAACTCAGTAGAAACCAGGGAGTCGTCAGGACGAGGACACCTGATTAGAGACCTAGAGTATTTATATTATAGTCAATTTCAGTTCGTGTTGGGACTATTTAAAAATGTTAAATCTGCTTTCGGTGTAAAATGACAGTTGGTGTTAGTTATGGTGGGCGTGTATAACGCCTAAAGCGCGTTTGGAAAGCTGGCGAGTGTCTAGGCAGTATTAATTTTAGGCATCACAGCGTCCAGCCAGGGACAAATAGAACAGTGTTGTAGCGCGCGTATGAGGGTAAATCAATGTTTAGTATCTGGCTTATGTTTCGATACTTCACACAAAAATGTTAGGAGACTTATCACCAGAGTGAATTCTTTCTTTTGTGTAAGTCCTTACTGGTTCCCTGGGGGGTCTCAGGTTGAAGGGAGGGTGACAATTCGTGGATTTTACCATCTTGTATTTCCATTTTTAGTAAGAGGAATTGTCTTTGTGAGGAGAGCATTACTCTGTTTTCAGTTGAGCGGATCATGGCACTTTGGGTATTTTATTTTTTATAGATTTGTAATTTATAGTATCCGACAATGGTGTGTAGAATTTACGCCTATAAACTTCCACTACTAGACTCACTGCTCTCACGTTCGGTCTCTTAAAGATCCCATTCTGTAGGAAGAACTCTCACGCTAACTCACAACGTCTCTCTCTTCAATATATATTATAGTAGTTTTCTATAATATATTTAGATAGATCTGTATAGTAATATAATGAAATATGCGGTCAGCTATAAATGATAATTAATATAACACTAAGGCGAGTGTGTAATATAGTTTCATATAAGGGGTATATATGGAATATATAATATATAGTTTAATACTACCTAGGTTGGTTTATAAAGTCGCTTGGTCGCTCGTGAAATTTTACTTGCGTCCCTGGCGAGGACTAGCGATCACCAGAAACTGTGTTCTTTTCAAATTGGGGGCATCGTGTTGTGATATAATGCTGCACACGGGGATTGTTGGAACACAGTAAATTGTGGAACACAGAATACGTCATGACGTACAAATTTGCATCATATTACCCCCCAAACTGTGACGTAATTTCACAACCACATCTACCCAAAAAAAAAATTTTCAAATTCACTGCACAGCGACTTTAAATAAAAACACCCCTGTATATCACTTATATACTGTAAAGCGTATATACAGGGTGTCTTATTTATAAAGTCGCACTGTGCCAGTGAATTTCTTGAAAAATATGTTAGAAATTTACGTCACGAATGATGCAAAAAATTCTTACGTCATGATATTCTGTATTCCAATGCTGGTGTTCCACAAATCCCGTGTGCAGCATTACACAACAATCCCCAATTGAAAACCACATTTCTGGTGACGTTGTCTCGCCCGGGCGTAAATTTCAACTGCAAGCAGCGACTTTATCAAAAACACCCTGTATAATTGTCTGTATAGTGTGTCTGTGAGGGACTGTTAGTGAAACCCTTATCTCCGTTAGATTAGGTAGTCTGTGAGGGTGTGTGAATCTTTAGCTCTTAAACAAAGTCAATTCTCGGGTTCTCATCCCTCGTAGCTATAACATGCCTCATCTTCCACATTCACTGTCATTCTCATACAAATCTAGGGGGGATCTTCTCAGTGGTCTTTACTCTCAAATACTAGGGTCTTGTTTTACACTCAAGGGACCAAACTCTAGTAAACTTAAATCCACCTCTCTGACAACAACATCCATCTTTTTGACTTTTCCTCATTCTTTGTTCCTTATTTTTCTCATTATCTGTCAACCTCTCCCTTGCCATATCAGGGGGGGGGGGGGGGGGGGGGGGGTGGTGGTGGGGTGGTGGGGAATTACAAACACAGGATTTCTTTGATGATGATTGTCCGGGGGGGGGGGAGCAGACAGGGCGCATTTGATTAAGGATTATTCATTATCTGTCTGCAATGATACAAACTCCTGTTTTATTGAGTATATGCGCATCTCTACGAGCAATTATGCTTGGCTTCATTGTTATGAAAACATTTTATTGAATCCTTACTCTAGGTTGGTCCAGCTTAACCCGGCAGGTTTCCAGTGTCCGTAGGTTATATTAGAGCGGTTCTTGATCAGTTTTTTGGGGGCCCTACAATTAATGAAATTATTTACTTTCCTTATAACCAGTTTTTTTTTTTAAGCAATATCATATTGTGAACGAAATGAAGAATTAACTTATTTTTCCCGTCCACTTTTATTCTGTGCATTGAAAATTTTCCAGGTAAAGTTTATTTTTCATGCCTCTGGGTGCATTTGGTACTAACAGCAGAAGTGGTGAATAAAACTTCATTCTTTCCGTTTACTTGTTTTAAGATTTTAAGTAATAACTAATTATTAGTTTTTTTTTTCCGCACATCTGGTCCCAAGCTAGGAGTAAGAAGTGCGTGGCATACTGTGCATTCCCCGCCATCCAAGGTACTTCTCCAACTATGCAGAGCTAAAATAGTGTACTCTGGTTCTGGGCTCTCCCAAGGAATTGTCACATCCTGCACAGAGGCACTTCTCAGCTTCCCGTGCCTATCTCTGGGTCCACAGTGAGATCCTTCTGCATGCAGTCAACCAAGTCAAAGCCAAAGAAAATACGCCTGGGGCTCAAGTGACTTCTCCAAGCTTAGTGTGCAATGTTGGGTTCTCAACAAGTTTCACCACAGGAGGAATCCCTAGAAATGTGTGGATGATTTCAAGAGTCAATGAGGATGTAATTAGCCTCACAGACAGAGGTTCACTTCCACGTACATATATTACAGCATTGTGCAGAGCTGGTGGTCATATAAAGATTCCAGATATGCCTTCATGCATTAGAGCTGTGTATCAACTATTACACAAAAAATTCGCAGACTTAGTTGATTAAAAAAAAATTTAAAATTGGGTTAATCAGAACATAACCATTCACCATCCGACACCGCCCCGTAAAATACAAAACACAGTCAATATTCGTAGTTCATTATTTCCCACATTTTACTAGTTCTTACTTTAATGGAGTTTATTTTCACCTTTTTTTTAACATTGTTTTGATTATTATGCAAAATTGGCAAGATCAATGCGGTCAAAACGTTACACATTACCATATATGGAGCGGTAAGCAAAGTTTCAACTCTCTTCGATAAGTGGAACCTAGCGATTTTAAGAGTAAAACATTGGAAACGCAACAAATATCAAATACGATTTTGATGTTAAAGAAAAGTGGTTGATTTCTGAAATGGGAGGTATATGTAGACATAAAAAGGAAAAATAGTGGACGAACATAACCGAAAAGCCCACGAATAAACTTTTCTGGTTGTTACAAGACGGGCCCATACGAACAAAGTATGTTAATATCTTACGCCTGTAAATAAATTACGTCGACATATAAATCTGTTTCGATTATCTGTCGGATCGAATCTGTGGGGCGGAAACAGAAGTCCTGGCCATTTCTTCCCGCCAGATTCCTCAAATGAAATTTACAACACACATGAACGAAGAACTTTGACGATGTACACGTCCTAACATACACAATATAACAACAGCACCATCCTTTAGCTCCCCAAGGAGCATAGACCTTCAACAGACACAGGCCACGTCCTTCTGTCGCGTGCCATCAAGCTCTTTCCCATGTCTTCCTCATCATTTTCACTTCTGTCTCCATGTTTCTTCTCCATGAGGTTTTTGGTCTACCTCTGCCTCTCTTACCCTGGGGATTCCAGAACAAGGACTGCCTTGTAATGCTGTCAACAAGTTTGTTCAGTGTGTGTCCTATCCCTCGCCAGCGTCTTCTTCGAATTTCTTACTCCATTGATATTTGTCTGGTTCTTGTCATGAATTCCACATTGGAGATCTTATCGCTCCATTTCAATCCTTTTGTTCTGTGTAATCACTTTTTTATGAAAGTCTGTAGCTTTTCGGTTGTTGTTTTTATTGTTCTCCTTGTTTCACAGCTATACAATAGGACTGAAGTGAAATTTCAGTTAAAGATTCTTATTTTAGTGCTGGACTTGATTTCCCTTGATCTCCAAATGTTTTCCAGTGCAACTAAAGCTCCTCTTTGAACCACAATAATTTAAAAACCTCAAAACAGTATAAAATATGCGTTAATACTTCTGAACGATCTAGAATGTTGGATAGTAACAGAAAAGAAAATAACCAAACTGTCTTAAGGAAAATTTAGGATTTTTTCGGCGAACACCATCACCAACTCATCATCATCATCATGTGATGTATTCTCTCAGAGCGTTGTCTCCATTACAGCTGCTCTGAACGCATCACGATTTTAGGCAAGTCGACCTGCATTTTCCAAAGACATGTTCAGACTCTCTGTGATGTTCTGGATCCACCGTCGTCTAGGTCGTCCTCTTCCCCTTTTCCAGGGACTATGCCCTCCATTACCAATTTTTCCAGACTATTATGTCTTTTTGTATGACCGAAGAATTTCAGCTTCCTTATTGCGATTGTATTTAGGAGCCAATTTTCCTCTACGTTTATTGAGTGCAGTACTTCTCTGTTGGTCTTTTTTTCTGTCCAGGGTATTCTCAACATCCTTCTGTAGCATTTCATTTCGAATAATGTAACCTTTTTTGTAACTGTTTTATTGAGTGTCCATATCTCGCAGCCGTGTGTTGCTACTGGGAATATACATGCTCTGATCAGTTGTAACTTAGTTACTTTGCTTGTGCCTCACCAACTAAGAACTTCTAACACGAAGCCATCAGGAATACATGATAGCCGTAGACACTGGAATGATGTTAGCCACATCCTCAAAGGACACCATCAACAGAACTGCCATACTATAAACTCCAGAAGGAAGGCGATAGAGAGGCCGAGCAAAAGCAACTTGGCGGAAAACTCTAGAAGCAGAGATGCAAAGCATGGGGCCGATTGAAATTTGGAGTCGGGGTCTGTTTTTTGCTCTTCATGACGCTATCAACCGTGATGGTCACTGATAAGCTTCGTCACTCAGCGACCAAGGACTAAAGAAGACGAAAAAAAAAAACTTAATGTGTAATTTTAAACATATATAGTAGTCATATGTTGCCAGATTTAAAAAATTTTTTTTTTTTTTAATAATATCACATTTCTTAAATTAAAACTTTTTTAAAAAGGAGAAGTAACAAGCAGCTGTAGAGTTGAGGGGAATATCTTCATTTTAAAAAAAAGTGTGGTGTTACGTCTTTTTTGGGTAAAGTAACAGTATTAAGTTGACATAAGTCGTACTTCTGTTAAAAGAGTACGCATCAACTAAGATATTAAGAAGATAATTGTAGTTAAATTGTTTGCGCACGAAAACGCACATATTTTGTGCGTGAGTTGCGGGGCTGTTACCGTCATTTTCGACGGTGAGAAAAACACCAACCTAATGTATGTTTGGTTTAATGTAATCAAAGAGAGATAAACGTTTATTATCTCTCGGTGACAAGTTTGACTGGTGATTATCTTCTCCTGTCTTATGGTGTCCTGTCTCAGACATGTCTTAGAGTTGACATGTCTTAATTCTATTTATAAGATCATATACGGTGTATTTTATCACCCGTTTGGTCGGAAACGCCTGGTCTGGGCTTGCCTCGATCTGGTCCATGCTCTTTGGGCATGCGCGGGGTCTTAGCGGCAATAGCCGGGAGACCGATATTCAGAGAGTGCGTACCTGTGGCTTAGAACGGATGTCCCGATCCGTAGATTTCTCTCTGCCAAGTTTTCGATAGGGAGTGGAAATTCTGGGAATGGCCGTTTGGCATTCTTCCGTCCCTGAGTGTTTTCTTTATGCCAGTATTGGCTGTATTGTGTTACTTAAGAGTGTCAGGATTCTTTAAAAAAGGTAACTGAAAACGCTATTCGATCTTTTCGTCTCGTTTAGATCTTACAGGTACATGTATCGCTGATGGCGGCATAGTGAGCAAAGCTCACAAGAAGTTATTATACTGTACTCCAGTATGACTTCATATCTACAAGACTAGGTCTAGTTGACCTGTTACTCACATAAGCCTAGGAATCATCTTTATGGATCCGCAATGCAGGCGGAGTATGATTTGGCAGAAAATGTATATTTAATCTCAGGAGCCTGTGTGAACTGAGAGTGACCTGTTTATCGAGGCCCGCGACCTGCGGCCTGATTTCGTTGTCACCATATCTATTCTTCACCAGAATGAAGTATCTGGCATGTGAGGCCAGTCTGAAGTCTTTTTGCTAATTGTAGGACAATGGCATTGACTTTGTTTATATAGATGATATCGCCCGTACTACGCAATATATTTGCTAGGGCTTACCTGACGGGGCTCAGTCAGGGGTTAGAGCTATTGCATAAACAGTAAACACTGATAAAGACATTGTTACATGTCTAGGATCTGCGATGGTTGAAGCTGACCTTTGTAACTACACATACTATGTACCCGATTGTATACTATTGACTGTTTCGTTCATCATCATCGTATTATCGTACGTCACAAATAAATATTGTAAACGTCAACAGCATTCCCTACTTCACTGACTTCTACTTGTGGTTGTGTGAGTTAATGTGAAGACGTCCAAGAGCCTATGCGGCCTTCGTGTTATCAGCACTGTTATCTACATACTTCCACCATCAACCACATTGTCATACAAGTATTACACGTCTGAATCTGCAGGAATACTGACATTATGTATGTGTCTACTAAACCCTGGCGACACCTCACGCTAGTGACCTAGATTCCTTGCTACTATTTGGTACTGCCCAGGACAACATGACACGCTCAACGTACTACCATTCATAACACAGAAAACAGTACGTTACATCAGTACATTTACACTGAGCAACCTTATACATCTCCAGTCTCCGTCAACTTTACTTCTACTGTCAAACAGACTTCAACAGGGGCCTTTGTTGCTAAACAGAATGATGACGTAGAGTCTTGAGTGTAGGATATTGGATGATGGATGTCAGACTGAGGTCTGCTTGTTCGAGTCCCTTATTGTGGGAATCTTTATACTGTGGTCTTGTTATGCGGTCTTCATTGCCGTAAGACTTTACAGTAAGTAGTATTTTAAGCTCCTGAAGATATTTTATAAATTTTAAACTAAATCGTATCTAGTCCGTACATCTTTATGGGTCATCGTTACCTTCCATGTACCGAAATGGATTTTACGAATAAAATAGAGCATTAGGATCCAGCCAAGTGAAATTATGCAAGTACGTGCCGATTTGTAGTGCATCAATGATTATTATATGTAAAGAATATTTTTCCGTCCGTTTGGAATACGGAGGACAGAACCAGAGGTCAAACAAGTTATATATACTTGAAGATTGGTAGGCACTAGTTATTATGATGCCTCAACTATTATGCACAGTTGTTCCTGATTTTATTGTATACGAGGCCAGTTAAGAATGGAGTATCTACATTATATTATAATCTTTGACTATGACCTGTGTGACTGCACTTTGAGGGCGTTAACCGTCATTGAGAACAGTTGTTAAGACAAGCTGCTCTAATATTACTAAAGGAACATTATGTTATTTATACCGTGCCTTCATAATGATACACTGACATGTCTCCATGTTGTTTATTATGAACAAACCGTTAATGTTTGTGGATGTACACTCTGTCCGTATCAACGTACGTCCACCGTTGTTTTGAAAGAATAAACTGTCAACATTTTATCCACGAGTTCCAGGATGCTTCATTCGGCACTGGTATTATTTAACGTGCCCTGTTCTTGTTACGTTTGCCTGATTGCCACCCCAGCATACTAACATTCGCGTATCAGCTTTTAGGTAATAGTCAGCCACCACAACCCAAACGAATACTACAGTTTGCTGGCTAGCGTGCCACAACCACTACGGGGACGAAACGACTATTACATGTGGACATCACGTTCCAGGGTGTCTGCTATTCGCGGCGATTCAGGGAACCAACCTCAGCGAATAACAAGGCTGTCCTGATTCCCATTGAAGTATATAAACGCATTGGAAAGGAGGAGGGGGGGGGGGGGGGGCGGAGTAGCTCAGAGGTATGGCGTTCGCCTCTAAATTCTAAAGGTATCAGGTTCATTCCCAGCACAGGGAATATAATTGATGGCAATTTTTTTCAGATCAAGTGGTTCCTAATGATATCATACTCCCCCCCCCCCCTCTCCCGATCTCCTGGGTAGTGAGATCGGATGCCTAACCGTCTCGGATAAGGGCGAAACATAGGAGGTCCCATGTGCAAGTAGAGATCCCACGGCAGTTGGAAATCGTAAAGAGTAGGCCATATGACCGCTAACCTGGCAAAATTTAAAAATTAGAAACCTACCCACAATAAAAATATTTATTGAATGTGTGACTCCTGTATACACATTGGGATCCTCGCCGGTCCTGCGGAGTTCGTGCACTGTGCTGAGATCCCACTTGTGTGATCTAAGGGAGGAGATCGGGGCACTGATGGAGTTGTCCGGTTGCAATAAACACGGTCGTTAACACTAAACCAAACCAATATCAACTGTCAGTTATCAGAGATTAACAAACAACACTCCTGTAGCGCGGCGATGGCATCGTCCAGGTGGTCCCTAGTTTGATTCCTCTGTAAGCTTATCACTTCTGTTATTTTTCTGTTGTTTAGTGTCTTTTTTTTTTTTTTTTTTTAAACGACATCATGCCAGTTATCCATTTTCATGTATTATTTATTGTCAGTTGTCACGCGAGGTAACGCGCAACGCGAGCTTGGAATTCTAAAAATTCTGAAACGTTCCGGCAAGCATGTTCTTGCTCATAGTATGTTATGACATATTGTTTTTTTTTTTTTTTTTTGGTTTTTTTTTTCAGCGTCACTTATTTTTGAAATAGCGTCGCATTCGGTATAATCCAACATTTCTCAACCTTTTTATCCTAGAGGAACCCTTGAAATAATTGTAAGGTCTCAGGGAACACATGCAAAAAAGAAAAATTTTATCTACAACTCACAGTACCTTATCGTGATCAGTAAGTTGTAACTATAATAATCCAATAAAAATATTCAATGAAGTTTTAAGTAGAGAATGATTGTTTTTTTTTTTATGGTTCTGTTTATTTTGGCCAGTTTATTAGCCTACATGTTTGTATGGTTCCCCTTCCTGACAAAGGATATAAACAGTAGTATAGGTGGAAGAAGCCTCCCCCCCCCCTTTTTGGGAAGAGGGGGGTGGGGTGGTTTCCTACCTGATTTTTTTTTTTCCCTACCAGATTTTTTTTTTTTTCCCTACCTGATTTTTTTTTTTTCCTACCTGATTTTTTTTTTTTTTTAACCTTATCCAAGTAGGCCTAAAAGTCTTATTACAAATCTCTGCTCTGCAGGGTGCTAATTAAATGTGGCATCTGCAAGAGTGAAGATCCTATTGCGCACTGCCATACGGGGCTGCTCGGTCTCAGCCCACCTCTGCGCGCGCTAACATTGCTCAGCATGCAAAGCTAAAAAAACCGACGTTTATTATTATTTTTTCAATCACGATCTCTGGTGGAACCCCTAGCGACCTCTGGTGGAACCCCTAACGACCTCTGGTGGAACCCCTAACGACCTCTCGTGGAACCCCTAGCGACCTCTCGTGGAACCCCTAGCGACCTCCGCGGAACCCCGGTTGAGAAACCCTGGTCTAATCGGTCTAAATGTCGCGTAAGTCATCACCTTGATAATGGTAGGTCACGGGTCACAATAACAATAAATATGTTATTGTGTCAGTTTTGTTTTTTGTTTGTTTCTTTAAGCTGTCATATTTTTTGTCTGTTGTCAGGTTCGTTGATTGGCTACGAAGTGCAATTGTTATGTGACGTCACTTGACATATTTCACGATAAGGGATGACGTGTTCGTGTTCAGGTAGATTAAATCTTAAAGGACAAGAGGCCATTATCAATCAATCAATATTTGTTAGCTCCAGGAGCATAGGAACCACGGTAGCGCAGTGCTGTGTGCACTGGCTTCCTAGCTCGGTGGTCCATGGTTCAATCCCCAGTTGAGGTGGGATTTTTTAGACCACAAACAGCCTCATGAATTGGGTACCAGAGCAACTCTGTGAAGGTTAAGGAGGCCGACGTGATGCTGACCACATCACCCCTAGTGTGCCGATGGTCAAGAAAATATGGGTCTAATAGGGCCTACCATATTCCCAATATGCCTCAGTGGGTGTGTAACGGTATCCTTTTTTTTTACCCAAAGCAGCATAGGCCTTCAACATAGATATGCCAAGACCTCCTGTCACGTGTCATCTACTCAAGCTCTTTCCACATTTTCCTCATCATTTTAAATTCTGTCTCCAGTTCTCTTCTCCGTGTGTTTCTTGGTCTACCTCTACCTCTCTTTCCCTGGGGGTTCCAGAACAAGAACTGCCTTGTAATGCTATCAACAGGTTTCCTCAATGTGTGTCCTATCCATCGCCAGCGTCTTCTTCTCAGCTCTTGTTCCATTGGCACTTGTCTGGTTCTTGTCATCAATTCCACATTTGTGACTTTGTCATACCATTTTATTCCTTCTATTCTTCGCAAGCACCCATTTATGAAAATCTGTAGCTGTTTGATTGTTGTTATACGAGTAGTTGTTCTCCGTGTTTCAAAGCCATACTTCTTCCTCTTCTTTCACCCTCAGAAGTCAACTTGAAAATGTCCAAAGAAAGCTTTTTTCAGAGCCATACAATAGGACTGACTTGACAGGGGCCCGAAAGTGGAGCAAAGAATAGTAACACTGTTCTCTACTACGCATGTCGTAAATGTCACTTAGGAGGGTTGGGCATGGGACTGGTTCCTCCATCATGTTAACAAAAAAATGTTAAACCACAAAAAAGTTCAACAAACATGAGAGGCCATTATTCAGGGCCGATTTTCTTAAGCGGCCTGGGGGAGGGGGGGGGGGGGGGTTTGTCCAAATGTTATGATTCATTAATCCTAATTTCATTTCATTTACAACTCTATATAACATTATTCATCATCACCTGCCATCTCCGCAACGAAAGTTGGTTGTCTCTTGTCTTGATGGAACACTCTAATAGACTATTTCCTGTCCATCTCTTGATGTTATCTTCTCACTAATAGCAATGTGGTGTATGTTTTTGCACGCCACATGTGAGTGATAATGAAGATGGTTGTGGTGCTAGCAAGTGCGGCCCTCTTTTATTGTCGCTATGTGTAGTTCGCGTGTGACGTCGATTTGTTTGACGGAGCGACGGAGATCATTGTTTATATTTTCCCTCTAAGGGACAGTTGTGTTTGAACGTGTTCCGAGTTGGAACCTATTTGGGATTATGTATATGCCGTGAATGGAAATCATTAGTGTACTAGAATTACCTTATTATCAAGATGTCTGTGCATGACACATTCATGCAAATACGGAACCATAAATGCATCAGTGTTTTGCGAATAAATGTTGTCATGTATTACCAAGGAGTTCTGGACAAAGTCGTTACTATTGGCTCGGTTGAAAGCCATTTCATAAGTTGATGTTCAAAGCTCGTAAACCTGGGAACTCTAGATATCGAACCGTATTGACTGAAACGTATATCCCAGAAACTGACAGCAGCACAGATATGGGGGCTTGTCCGCGATATACGTTTCAGGCAAAGTTCGTGGAGAAATTGACTTTTAATTCCCCCATCATTTGGCAGCTCAATCCCTGACCCTGAAGCTAGCAGTCAAGCTATGAGTCGCTGACTGCATTCATCTCGTTTGCTGCGTCTTCGGTCGCTTCTACACCATACAGAAATGAAGAATATATAAAACAATTGGTGATTCTCAGTTTCATTTTATGGGTCACGTGTTATATATAATAATGTTAATACTGTATATAGTTTTGGTTTTAACGACTATCTTCATTGTACACGGACAACTCCATCAGTGCTCCGATCTCCTCCTTTAGATTACACAAGGACGATCTCAGCACAGTGCACGAACTCCGTTGCACCGCCGATGATCTACATGTGTGTATACACAATTTTTTTGTGGGGGGAGGAGGGTAGGTTTCCTAATTTTTTAATTGTGCCAGGGCAGCGGACGTATGGCTTACTCTTTACGATTTCCAGCTGCCGAGGGATTTTTAACGTTCACAACTTGCACACGGGACTTCCTATTTTTTCTTCTTCATCTGAGAAGGATAGGCATCCGATCTTACTACCCAGTAGATCACGTGGCAGTATGACATCATTAGAAACCACTGGTTCTGAAAACCAAAAAATTCATGAGAGCAAACCCGGTACCTTTAGAATTAGAAGTGTACACTATACCTCTTAGCCACTCCGAACCCTTAACATATAACATTACCATATTTAAATTTTAAAAAAATTCAAAGCGACGGAAAATGTCTAGCGTCAAACATGGCAACACTACTACCACTTCATTTAAGAGTTAACCGTTACTGAAGAATACTTTTGGGTGGTGGGGGGAAGAGGGCACGTTATGTGAATTAGAAAGATGGAATTTCTCGTGACAGTAGGAACGATTGAAGGAAACAGGAATAGAGGACAACAAAGACAGTAGATGCTGGACAGTTTAATATCGTAGCAAGGTAAGAAGTCAACAACAGAATTGGTAAATGTGACATGAAAATCGAGGCAACCCTGATCGATCTACTGTATTCTCATCGGGGCACCTCACTATTTGGGTTCAAGCAACGATCGAACGTGGATTTCCCTCGCTGGCTAATTAAGCATGCACAATTAAACACGTGTAAGCCAGGTCTCTCTATTGCCAACTGTCCGATTCTTAGTTTAGCCACGCCTCCTGTCTTTGTTTCAAGCACTAATAATCCAACTATTCATAATTAACTGTCTTCTCTTTGAAAAAGGGACGTTTACCTGCTGTCAGATTACGTCATCACGTCAGCGCTTGATCCCTGAAACACGGGGAGGGCGAGGCCACGGGTTTTGTAGTTTCTAAAGAGAGAACGGTTCGTTAATTGCAGTATCAAAGGGCGTTAACCACTCACCGACTGCCAGCCCTTTGATCGTGCTCCACGAGACGCAAATTTGCCCACCTAGGGAAACGAACCTAAAAGCTCGCTCGCTAGGAAAACGAATCTACGGTAGGCTTTGGTGTGGCGAGAGGTTTTATTTGGCTCTTGGATCAGTAAAGTACTGACAATTACAGAAATAGAATTTCTGCAGAAAATGGTGAAGTCCCAGTGTCTGAGAGGACTACTGGTATCACAAATTAGTTACGGCTGTGAATGATCTGATCTCGAAACAATAGTAGAGAGGAGACCGACATAAAGTGCCACCTCCGCTGTGTAACTAACTGTGATATTAAAAAAACAAGGAAACAGATTTTGCTTAACAATGATAAAATTGACAAGTCTTCAAATACAATTTCCTTATTTTTTATTTAGTATATACACTATCTACTCTTGTGCTGAAGGGTGAATGTTGAAAAATGGAATGTAATGAATTTGTAAGTTTACATATGATTTACAAATATTTATATTTATATAGATATGTAAATAAATATTACAACAAGTTTTCCAATTATAGGAACAAAAATTATATCAGCTGTGCTGTTATTCAATTATAGTACATGTATCAGCTGTGCTGTTAATTAAGGATATAACGTTTATCAGCTATGCTGTTATTTACGTATAATTTATCCACTTGATCTTATTATTGTCTCTTGCTACGCTAATTCACGTTTTCTTCATTGACTTAGATTTCGCTCACAATGCCGACAGAAATGGTACTAATGTGTACTCATCTCTTAGAAGTGCTGTCCTTCTTGGTTTGGTTGACACAAAACACCAGATGTTGATCGTTTCGTTAGCCCACCCAAGACTGAGGGGGACTAAAGATGTAGAGTCTTGACAACCTCTATGCTCCTGCGGAGTTCCAGGCAGCTGGATTGACGACCCACGATCTAAGTTTTTATGACACGTATAAACCTGTAACAAGGAAAAATAGGGGCTAATTTCTGTCCTCAAGCCCACCTATTTCTAATGTGGATGAAATGAGCGTGTGCCTCAGTGTTTGCATGTAGGATGAATGACAACATGGCTCAGTATGATTTAGCAATAGCGAGACAAGACAGGTGTCTACTTGCAAAACATTCTTTCTGATAAACTAATACATGGATATCATTCAATAATATAAATTCATTACATTCAATAATATAAATTCAATACATGAATACATTCAATAATATGTACAGCTAGGTGTGATACAACCATTTCCTTCCCCCTATAATATACCAGGCCCTCTCTGACGAGTGCTATACAAGCTGGAAACATATATCCTAACAATAACATTATGTTCTTATGATAGGAGTATATGCGACGAGGACTGTTTGGTGATATATCAGGTTGGAGTTATAGGAGACAATAGATTGGAGTTAGATGAGACAATAGATTGAGTCCTAACAAGGACTGTTTTGGTTATATTGCAGTTGGTCTTATCTGAGATAATAGACAAGTTATAGGAGACAATAGACTGAAGGTATAGGAGACAATAGATTGAGTCCTAACAAGGACTGTTTTGGTTATATTTCAGTTGGTCTTATCTGAGACAATAGACTGAAATCATGTGAAACAATAGATTGAGTTATAGGAGACAATAGATTGAGTCCTAACAAGGACTGTTTTGGTTATATTACAGTTGGAGTTAGATGAGACAATAGATTGAAGTATAGGAGACAATAGGTTGAAGTATGAGTCCTATTAGCCTTCGTCTATTCAATCATAATAGGAAATACAATCATTATACTTAATTTACCCAAGATACAATCAGTAACCTGATAGGTAGTATAAATGACACACAACAAATACCAACATTATAGACCTGCGGAAAGCCTATTTTCCTAAAGGTTATCGTAAACATATTTACCCTTCAAGATTTAAAAAGGCCAGTTTGACTCGACTAGTGAAGTAGGCTGCAGGTCGATGCCCTCAGGTAAGCAATAAATCGTGACAGCTTCTCTCCTCTTCAGTTGGTCGGTATCTCTGGCGTCGTCTCGGTGATGTGTGATTATGCATAAAATCCGCCCGATTATATGGGCAGGTAAATACTTAAGGAAAGCTTTCGGTTGGTTCTTGCGTGAACATGATGGCCGTTAATTTATTCTGTCTCAGAGACTGGTGAACGTTGCTCGTTGATTGGTTGAAGCAAATCTGTATCTCGACATAGTGATTAACAAAGTAGTGGGTTACACTCGTTTCACGACATTTGGTGTGATTTTTTTTACTTTGATTCAAGAATTTAACGAAGAATCTACGAGAGAAGTGAATTTCCTCATAGGGGAAGGAAAATCCGCCATTTCATATATATATATATACAAGGGGATTGACATAAGTCTTGGGCCTGACCATGAAGGAGTCACAGGAGGAAGATGAAACTTGGCACATTTAAAGTTCATCATATTTGCACTGAATGTGTGAAGTACGCGTTTGTTTCTTCAATGGGTTTTCCGCTACGGTGCACGGCGCAATGTACCCTATTGACCGGATCTGCTGCTCCAAAGATTTGACAAAACAATGGAAAAGAAGGAGGCCAGAGCTGTGATAAAATTCTTGATGTTTCAGGGAAAAACACCTACAGAAATACACAGGGAGATGGAACCAGTGTTTCGTGATTCTTGTCCTTCATATACTTCGGTAAAAAAACTGGTGTCAACAGTTTAAGTGCGGCCGCTCAAATGTTGCTAATCTGCCAATATCTTGTAGACCAGCCTCAGAGTGCAACGATGAAAATGCAACAAGAGTGAAGAAAATCATTGACCAGGATCGAAAAATGACAATTGTGGAGATAGCTAGTAGAGTAAAACTAAATGAAAGAACAGTTTATAGAATTTTACACAACACACTGAACATGAGAAAAGTGTGTGCACGCTGGGTTCCGCGACTGTTGACACGTGAACAGAAGCAAACGAGGGTAAATTTCTGTCAACAGTTGCTCAAAAAGTGTCAGTCAAAAAAAGTTTTGGAGACCATGGTGACAGTAGATGACACTTGGGTACACCATTATGACCCCGAATCCAAATTTGCCAGCATGCAATGGAAATCCCCGGGCTCCCCAACACCTGCCAAACCGAGGGCGCAGAAATCTGCAGGAAAAGTGATGCTGACTGTTTTTTGGGATGGCAAAGGTGTCCTTTTGAAAGATTATCTGCCTCGTGGCAACACAGCTAATGGACAGTACTATGCAGATCTTCTCACAAAACTAAGAAAGGTTGTGACCAGGAAACGAGGGATAACGCGCACTCAAAATCTTCCTTTGCTTCAAGACAACGCGCCCTCTCACACAGAACGGCTTGTGCAGCTAGCAGCCAATGATTTGAATATTGAAATTCTTCCACACCCACCATATTCTCCAGATTTGGCTCCATCAGACTTTTTTCTATTCCCAAATCTTAAAAAACAGCTAAAAGGAAATCATTTTGACAGCGATGAAGAGGTTATACTGGCATGTGCTGACTGGTTTAGTTTGAAAAATAGGGTGTTCTAATCCCAAGGTCTTTTCAAGGTCAAGCAGAGATGGCAGAAGTGTGTCAATTCAGACGGTGGCTATATTGAAAAGGAATAAACACTATACAAAATTTCAGCTCTCTGTGACATGTCCTTCATGGTCAGGCCCAAGACTTATGTCAATCCCCTTGTATATATAGTCATGCTCATCAAACTCAGTTGTCAGTTTGCTATCAGAATTTCTTGAATGGTCTAGCGCGCATTTTTGGGAGTCTTATTTATCTGGATTTCCTATAGAAATACGTGGAGATTTATTTCAGTTTCTTGTGCTGCGGCTGGTCATACCTTGCGTCCTAGCGTTTCTTAAGGTCTTACTGACTTTGGTTCTTACACCATCCAGCGATTATTGTGGTTAAATCTTCGTGTTGTGACCCCTATGTGGTCCACCTTTCCATCCATGAGAGTAGTAAAACCAAGAACTTTAACAATAAAGCCATTTTAAAGTATAACTGGAGAAGAACAATTGCCAGAAGCCATTCCATAAATATTACTGATCTGCTGTGGCAGAATTTATATCACTATTTTTTTACACATGACAGTAAACGTTTTCCTACTGGATTATCCCCCTAAAGAAAACTCACTGGTCATACTCTGCCATCACTTCATTGAACAGCCGAGGAGTATCATTTTCCTAAAGTGCTTTTTTCATCACGCCAAAGAGTGTCTTAGCTACCAGCGGCGAGACCCCACCGGACCAATATATCTTTATATACTGTATATATATATTTTTTTTCAATTCTGAGGACAGTGCCACCCCATAGAACCCTTACTCCAAACATTAACTGCAGTGAAAAGAGAAATATCCTGGAACAAAAACAGTAACGCCTCGATTTCAGCGACTACGGTAAAATAGCCGACAGCAAACCCCGTCAGTCTGGGGCTGAAATAGACTAAGCAAAAGACTCTGATTGTTTTTAGTACTTACTAGAGTTTTTTTATTCCATGGAATGCCTACTTCAACGATTGGTAAGTGCAGAAGAAAGTGGCCACTGTAAGCGTGCATTGAATGAACGAAATTAGATAACCCTAATTTTCTTTTTTCTTGCTAACATCAGTATACTTAATTTCCTTTTCTGTGTTTTTTTTCTTTCCATCCCTAATCTGCTTAGTCACGGGATAGATTAAAAAGTTAAGAACCTGTTCTACACCCCTTACTGATTATTGCATATCCCATCGTTAAAATTGATCTCTCTTTGGGTTAATTACCTCTGATAGTAATTTTCTTTGGGCTGTTTTCCTTTACAAGAGGGGAGGGCCTATTGAGATACTATTTTATTTTTTCACCTTGTCTGTAACTATGCTTTATAAATGTAACATGATTAATGTTGTGCTTTTTGTTTAGTAATAATAAACATAATAAACCTTTACTTACCATGTTGGTCAATCCCATTGTCCCATTATATGTTATACGTAGGTTGTATTCACGTTTGTGCATTTGTGCCACCAAATTGGTGCGTGTACATGAGTGTAGGGTAACTTGTAAAAAAATTGTTTAGCAAGGAGAGTAAGTGCGTCTGCAGTTAAATTAATGTCGTAAGATAGGCTGGATTAGAGCAACTACTCGATTCAGAGACTGTCCTTCTTCTTACCCTATCACCCTCGTGAAACAGCAATCTATTTCTTACCCCTATTCTCACAGAGTTATCACTATCACCTCTGCTCGGACGGGACCATACATTTCTCAGACCTATCTCATCAAAACTTACGACAGTAAACAGTACTAGAGACATGAAGTTGTGGAGAGACATGATCGCTTACGCCACTAGGCACAGTACTTGATGAGAGAGAGAGAGACAACTTTGATAAGATCATCGGAAGTAAAAGCGTAACTTTTGAGGAGGCAAAGAGTTTTATCCGAATCAGATACAGAAACAAATGGGATGTAGAGCATCCAGCTCACACACAGAATGAAGCTTACTACCAGCTCAACAGAAGAGAACAAGTGGTAATCTTCAGACTCCGCACTGGCCACAAGAGATTGAGATACCATCTATTCAACAAGCTAAAGATAGGAACTACCGATCAGTGTAACTGTAGCCCTGATACAATGACTGCTGGACATCTGCTTCAAAGTTGCCCAACATATGCGGAAAAGTCAAATCGCAAATGGCCGACACCAGTACCATTCGTGGAAAAGCTCTACGGAGATTCAAATAGCCTCAAACAGACTACTGCTTTCTTTGAAAACATTCAAGTGGACATCTGAGAATGTACGAAGAAGAAGAAGAAAAAAACTCAAAGAAAACCAAGTAAAGTTGGATCGAAGGATAGGATGCAAAGTCGCAGTGTTAACACGTAAAACTACTTAAGCTTTTTGTATTGCCCCACCATTCTAATTTTTTGATTTAGCTTTGCCTCGCCTTGGCGAAGCGCACCTAGACACAAAAGTTTACTGAGTGCCTGATAACATACCTTTGTGTGTTTGTTTATTTAAAACAGCGACAAGCCGTGTAAGAATCGGTGTTTCGCCAAGTAAGAAAACTGTTTCATCAAGCAAGCAAATGGTGTTTCACATAGAAAAAACAAAGGTGATTGGCCAAGTAATAAAATGACATTTCCCCAAGCAAGAAACGGGTGACTAGCCAATTAAGAAAACGGTATACGCCTGTCGTGGAATATTCTAATCCACATATATAAATTAAAAGGTAAATGTAAAGCTTAACAAATAAATTTAATAAAAGGAAGAAGAATGGTAAAGAACAGTGCTGTCACAATGGCTGTACGCAAAATCCCCCTTTGTTTTATGCTTCGTCTGCAAATTGTAACGTTTCCACGTTAAATATAAGCCACTGCATAAATACAAGCGTTTCCACAACACATTATTAAAACGTGTGCTGTATTTCTTGCAAAAACATTGAGATACCAAGCTGATCAATGACCTAATTTTAATATTTCATTCATTCCATTTTATACACGGCGTAACTAAAGACAGATGGACTAAAGGATAGAGAGAAGGGAGGGCTGAAAATCAGGAACGCATGCAAAATTGAACACGCGTCTCGCTATTAATGCCACCCCAACAAGCGTAACGCGATACACACTTACTACTATCACGCGTGTAAGGCCACATGCACTAACTTTATTTCAAATTGACAGTGATAAAATTCACTACCCTTCCCAGAGTTAGGTTTTTAAATCCTGAAAAACTCTTATTAGGAAAGATGACAATAGATGGGTTTACGTTTGAAAACATTACAGTACCCAGACAGCACATCTTCGAAACAGGAGGTAGAAGAAATTGCATATTTTGAACGCAGCCACTTAGCTCTTTTAAATTTGTATATTTGGGTTCCTTAGGGCTTGCTGACAAAGAATATGTAAAAACGTTACGCAAATAGTCTAGGAATTAACAAGTTATAACCAAAATAAAATAGTGGGGATGCCTGACAGCATGAAATCATTTCTGCTCATAAAATTTTTTTATAACGTGTTTGAAAAAACCTTGCGTACGGAAATAGCCTACCATGTAAACTCCAAATTGATTGGAGCGCAACAAATATAAGACTAAACACGATTGGTCGGACTATAAATACTATCTTTGGTTGTTAGGGGAGACGTAGGAAGGTAAAATTTTTTCAAACACTTGTCGAAACGTGGCTCCATTGGCCAGACTCGCTGATATAATCACTTAGGAGCGTTAGTTCGAGACCACTAGTTCAAATAAGCTTGATAAAGCAACAGTGCGTTGAAGCCAGCTCATATTTTTGCTAAATAAAAGCCTGGAACATAAGCAGATGGGAATTTGTGCCAGTATTTGTGCCAGAATTCATTGCTAGTCAACGTATCTGTGTTTATTCTATGAATTGTGGTAATCTTGAAACATTCAGTATCTTTTAATGAAAATTGAATGTGAATTGTTAATTTATGCCTGTATATATGTGTAGTTCAGTAGCAAACATGATGTAAATCCTATAATGCTCCAGCCTGAACAGAAGGTGTCGGAGGAAAGTAAAACGGCATGGAATGGCCAAACAGTACACTGACACCTAGATGATTGACTAGAAAGAAATAATGCTGGAAGTGCAGAGGCGTAGTAACCATTAAGGAGGTTAATACTGGTATAAAGTATTTCAGATGAAGCTGACAGTTGGCCTAACGCTCTGAACTCAATGTTTGTGGTGTATTGTGCTCAGTGTAGAACTAGAGTATCAATTAGATATGAAGTAGAAGGTACATCCTTCTTGTTTTCAGGGACCGTGGTCTTGATGGTATTGAGCAGCACCTGGTCAGAGCTTTGCTGAATCCAGAGTCGGACAGCATACTCCTTGGTCCATTTAGCTATCAGTGAGGTGTCTCCAGAGCCCAGGGGAGAAATCGAGCAGAGGAGTCTTTTCCTGCCGCCATCACGCAAGATAAGCTGATGTGGCCAGCTGAGCTCAAAATTATGTACCCCCATCTTAAAACGATATTGTAAAAATAACATTAAGAGGGGAATTAAATTGTTTTAATATCAGGAACTGAGAACATCTCCAATACTAGTTCCAATAAAGACAAACTATTGAAGTCATGATGACAAATACCAACAGAGCTTGAACAAAACAAAACCAGTATTACCTCATATTACTACTACACAACTAACACACATAGGATACTATTAAAAATAGATGTCACTACAAGATTCATATTAATAAATTCTGTACATATAACTTGTAATTAAAATTGATTGTGATTCCTGGTTCCTTTGTATTTGAATCAGGACACATATTCATTCAGGACAGCAATGAATACATATTGTTATTTGAAAAGTTATCAGTGACTCCTTTAAGATATCCTTGTAGAGTGTTTTATGTATGTGAGTGTCACAGTGTTGTCAAGTGTAGTGGAATAAATTAAATTGTTTATCTGTCTGTTGTTGTTTTGACTTACACTTCATCATACACATACCCTAGACATATAACGTAGTCATCACACTATTCCAGAATAATTCTGACTGAGGTATACATATGTGGCAGCAAGTAAGGTTATATATAATACACTACTCTTATTAGATATATATACCTTCACAGCTGATCTCAGTCAGTACACTAAGTCCCCTATAAATATTTATAACATCCCACTTCACCACAACGCCAAGCAAGAAAACAGTGACTAGCAAAGCAAAAAAATTATAACAGGCCTAGCGAGAAAACAGTTACTAGCAAATCAACAAAATTGTAACTGGCCTAGCGAGAAAACAGTGACTAGCAAATCAACAAAATTATAACTGGCCTACCAAAAAGTGATAGCCCTTTAAAGAAAACTGGGTCTTGCGAATGGAAAACGCAGAAATTAGCCTAACACAGCAATAAAGCGATAACTGGCCAGGCAAGAAAACGTTGACTAACAAAGCAAGAATATTTAACTGGCCAAGCAAGAAAACTGTGATTGACGACTTTGATCCACTGTCATTCAGCATCAGCTCTTGGTGACCTTGGTGCCGGTATGTGGTACTGCGCAATTCGTATAAGCTGTTGTGGCTGCCCTAAAGTGTATTGTCTATGGATGGGTTGTGTGGCAGGAGGAGTTGTCCCGTTTCCTGGAGTGCAGGGCACAATAATAGATGGTTTTCTACTGTCTCTAACGGGTTTGGGCTGTGTCTACATTTTGCTGTATTTTGTGAGCACATTCTTTTTCACTGGCCATTTAGTGTGAAGTGACCTGTACTCAGTCGAAGATTCTGGTTTGATATTTTGTTCAATATCATTGATAGCATCTTCCTTATTCGGAGCTTTTAGGTGTATGAAGAGTGAACTACCTGTTTTAGCTTGTGCCCACGTATTCAGCCAATCTTCTTAACAGTTGTTTTTTAATTATTTGTTTTATTGTTAGCATGCTCAATGGTTAGTCAGTTTGTTGCATTTACGCTCCCTTCTTTGCTACTTTATCAGCTGCTTCATTCAATGTGATGTCTATGTGGCCCTATCCCATTGCATGCAGATTTCTGGAAAACTAAATCAATCAATACAATCCAGAAGGTTCAAGAAACAAGTTACAAAATTATGAACGTATGAAAAACTGTGATTAGCATGCAAGAATATGTAACTCGCCAAGCAAGAAAACTATAATTAGCGAGTCATGAATACTCCAACTGGCCAGGCGCGAAAACTGTGACTAGTCAAACAAGAAAATGGTAACTGATCACGAAACAACTGGCTAGCTTAGCAAGAAAACGGTGAGTAGCGAAGCGAGAAAACTGTAACTATCCAAGCAAGAAAACTGAAGCCAAGCCAGGAAACGGTAACTGGTCAGGCAAGAAAACAAATATCTTTGTCCATTAGTCCTCGATATCGAATATTAAGTCTTCTTTTGATCTTTTACCCCATTGACGTTTTCGTTCGATATCTGTCACGGGGAATTTGTGTGTACGCCATTTAAGTCAGATGAATTGACAGTCTACGCCCAGCCGGCTGGCAAGGCTACTTACTATCTGTTTGCTAATCCAGTCGTGGTTTCATTAGATTACTGTTAGTCATAGACTAATCGTAGTGACTCAACCCTGGCGGCTGGTCTATCAATCTCCACATTTATTCTGTTACTGTTTCTGTCTATGTCACCGAATACTGTTGTAAATCGGCGGAAACCTAGATGCGAAATCATCATCATCATTGTAATCTTCATCTGACGAAAAGCTGTCCTGTCCTGTGCTTAATTTTTGTCCATGTTGTCCTTGTCTTTTTTTTATGTCCTATTTCCTTCTCCGAGAGCTTTTACGTCTTTGTCTATTTCTGTTACCGTTAGAGTCCACAGCAAGGAATGCCCTGTAGCGCTAATAGCAGATATTCTCAGTGTGTAGCGTGTGCATATCGCATAGACACAAACAGAATAAAAGGCATCAGACGACCTTTAACAGGACAAAAGGGCTTGGCTTGTGTTTGTTGAAAGCATGTGCTCCTACATGGAGCTGACAGTAATTATGAGATGGTGATGATGAGGTAGCCTTGACTTTAACATTCTCGCATTAATTACCCATCAGCACTCCAGGCAGCAAAAGCATTCAACAAACGCACGCCAAGTCCTCCTGTCAAATATGATCAGCTGAAGGTATTTCTACGTCTTTCTCTTACTTTCATTTCTGTCCCTTGTTCCCTTCCCTATGTGTTTTTCAGTCTATCTCTACTCCCCCTCCCCGGGAATTTCAGAACTGCTTGGTATTTTTCTATCAGTAGCTTCCCTCAATGTGTGACGTATCATTTTCCATTCTCTTCTTCCCATCTATTATTCTTCTTCCCATTGTCTGGTTTTTTTGACATCTCAGTAATGGTGACCTTGTCCTATTTTTCAATTCCTTTTGTTCAATACAAGTACTCATTTATGAAAGTGTGTAACTTCTTTCTTGTTGTAATATTGTCCTGTACGTGAAGGGATTATGATTGGAGAGTAAACATTATGAACACATCCTAAATACACCAATCCCCCGGATTTACACTGTTCGGTTAGCACTTTTTCGATATAACGCTGTTTGTATTTTATGCCATATTTGTTATACGCTTTAACACTTCGATCTTGCGAGTGAGCGCTAAACTCCATTGGAGGCATGAATATTACTTTCACATTCTCATCAAGTTCATTCAGGGAAGTGGGGTGGCCAAGAAGTATTGTCCTTTGTAGGACAATGAAGCATGACCCCAAAATGGAATGCTGTTCTATGTTAATTCGTAACTAGAAAAAAATCTACAAGTTGTTTCTTGAAGAGAAAAAGCAGATGGCAAAGCAAGCTGGATTTTTTTAAAGTCTCCTGAATATCTTCTCTCCCCCCTTGACGAAACAGCCATGCTTCCTACATCTGGAGCCAGAAAAAAAGTTTTCAGCACCTACAATGCTTTCTGCTAACCAGTCGTCTGATGATGAAGATAGCTCTGTCGTGACAATTGTATCCATACGCTACGGAAGTAGCCGCGATTATAGTCCTAGAATTTTTTTTTAAAGGTACATTACATAATAATTATTTCATTTGTGTTTGGTAAATAATCTTCCTATTCTTTATCGCCATGTACTTTTTTTAATCACTGTTATTATTTTATTTCTCTCCCGGTTTTTGCTCTTTCATCATTTTTGAAAGAAATCTTACCTAATCACGGCTTTTACCTAAGTGTAACTTTAATCTAAGTGTAACTGTAATATTTCGTCACACATTTTATATTTCCTCACCCTACGTTATATTTTGGTACACACCTGGCTGGTCAGACAATTTATTGGGCTATGGGAAGAATTCGTTTGATACTTTAAACCCCTGGTTAAACAAAGCGAGTGTCGTTTCCTTCGGATACAATAGGGGCCAGCGTTGGCGATCGAAAACAAAGGACTCGCGACTTGCACTGGATTGCGTGTTACCATATGGTAGACTGGTTGACAGCAGTTTAGAAGCTTAGATTTGTTTACGGGCAGAGGGACCGGACGGACGACAAAGAAACAACAGATGTTCCGACAGGCAGGGGCCTCAAAAGAAAGTTCCACAGCAACAAAGGAGTACTTTTCAGCTGACTAACCACAAAACAAAAGCTAACATGTAAGAAAAAAAAATTAAATAAATAAGGATGCGAACCAGTAGTCTACAGTGGTAGTAGATTCCTCCTAGATAAATACGGATTGACTAAATAATTCTCCAGTCAACATTAATTGCTTACGAATATAAACAATATCATTTTTTGAACAGTAAAACAATATGAACTATAACTAAAAAGTAAAAATAAAGACTAGAGAAATAATATAGTATAGAGTATAAAATGAATACAAACAAGAAAATATTACAGTAAATGAAACGCGTCCTGATATAACCAGCATATGGTTGAAAGGAGCGTGCTACATAGAAAAGTAGCAAACACCTTAAAAATAGACTAACCACAAGTCACCGTTAGTCTCGTCACAGAACACCCAGCAAGAAGACGAAGAGTTGGTTACGAGATCCCACTCACTTTTAGCGACTAACAGGTACTGAAATCGCACGCGAGCATGCAGACGTCACATGACAAGATGGACGACGAATTAGTGGAGGAAGAGGCGGAGTCATAGGACATACTCCCATAATTATCATACAATAGCGGGAGCCGCGCTAGCGTAGTGGTTACCACACCGCTCTGGCGACCGGGTGATCCAGGATCAAACCCGGGCGACGGTATTTGAGGATTTTTCGTTGACCGGGATTTGGACTGGATTAACTCGAGACCTGGCGAGGACACTTGAAGGAGTGTCGTCGACCAGGGATTGGCGGCTCCTGAGCCGACCCAGCTCTAATGGGTACCTCCGAAATCGGCGAGTATCTGCCTGAATGGCGAGGGACACCTGTCTCTGTACAAGAAAAAAAAGGGTTACTCACGTAAAATCAATGTCAGGTTAGACATTAATAATAACCTGAGATTTCGCCTCGAGTATTAGCGGGCGTACAAAAAAAAAAAAAATCATACAATAGCAATCTCGAATAAGCCTCTTTCTTACTTAACGATCCGATTTCTAGAGACCTTCTTGACAACATTCAGTAGGCCATCCCGTCAAACTGTAGCGGCCTGGCCATAGGTGACCAGCCCAGTATATCATATACGACAGTGTTCATTATGTCTAACAATTATTTGTAGTTAATAAATGTTGTTAACTAGGTGTTTTTTCTTTCTAATCAATGTTTACTTAATTTTGAAACAGCTTTCTGGGCCTTGGGAACAAATTAATTTGATTTCTTTTAATTCTGATGGGAAATCAATTTTCGTTTTGCGATTAGCGCTCGCGTTGTTTTTTGTTTTTGTTTTTTTGTGTGTTTTTTTAAAGAATAAATGAACAGCGCTAAGCAGGGATTTTTTAAAACAGCTAAAAAGAAAATAAATGTAAATGTCATCCAATGTTATGCACCAACTAATGACAAAGAAGAGTCTGTGAAAGAAGCATTTTATACTAGACTACATGAAATTATGGAAAAAGTAAAAAGAAGAGACATCACAATTTTGATGAGTGACATGAAGGCAAAGATAGGTACAGTCAACACTGGCTTTGAAGAAGTCATGGGAAGACATGGGCTAGGAATAATGAATGAAAATGGGGAACTATTCTCAAACTTCTGTGCTTCAAATCAACTGGCTATAGGAGGAAGCATGTTTCCACATAAGAGAATACACAAGGCAACATGGATATCATCAGACCATACAACAGAAAATCAGATTGATCATATATGCATAAACAAGAAGTTTAGATCATCATTGCAGGATGTAAAGGTATATAGAGGAGCAGATGTGGCATCAGATCATGACCTTCTGATAGCCAAAGTAAAAATGAAACTCAAGAGATATGCAACAATGCAAAATTATAGACAACAATTTAATGTAGGACGTCTAAGAAATCAAGAAACAAGAGACAAATTTGCAGTCACAATATCCAACAAATTCCAAGTGCTCCAACAGCTGGAAGATGTAGAGAATACAGAAGACTATTGGCAGCAAATCAAAACTGTGTTGAATGAGACATGTGAAGAAATACTGGGAAAAAGGGAACGACAACAAAAAGCATGGATAACAACAGAAACCATCAATAAGATAAAAGAGAGAAAAAACAAGAAAGCAGATTTAACCACAAGCAAAACTAGAAGTTCCAAAGCCAAGGCTCAAGAAGTGGTCACAGAAGCAAACAAAGAAGTAAAAAGTAGTATCAAAAGAGACAAGAGGAAGTATATTGAGGAGTTGGCAAGAGAGGCAGAAGATGCTGCAGCCAAAGGAAATATGAGAGAACTGTATAGCAGCACAAAGAAGCTAACAGGGAAATACAAGCAAACAAGTTGCCTCATAAGAGAGAAGAATGTAAAACTGCTTAGCAATATACAAGAGCAAATGAAGAGGTGGGCAGAAAATTAACAGTGAAAGACCAACGAAGGAAGAAATAAAGAAAGCCATAAAGCTTCTAAGAGATGGAAAAGCGTCTGGACCTGATGACATTCCAGCGGAGGCCATCAAAAAAGGCCACAAAACACATCATGTACAGACCAGATAGCCACTTTGAGAATAATAGTTGAACAAAGTCTGGAATGGAATTCACCACTATACATCGGATTTGTGGACTACGAAAAGGCATTTGACAGTGTAGACAGAAAATCACTTTGGAAATTGATGAGGCATTATGGAGTTCCCATGAAGATCATTAATTTAATAAAGAAAACATATGAAGACATGACATGCAGAGTTCTTCACGAAGGACAGTGTCGTAAATTTTTAAAGATAGGTCAGAAGATATTTATGGTCCCGTCTGAGCAGAGGTGATAGTGGTAAATATGTGAGAATAAAGGGGTAAGAAATAGATTTTCACGAGAGAATAGTGTAAGAGAAAGATCTGTCTCTGGAGTGAGTAGTTTCTCTGGTCCAGCCTATCTATACGACTACATTTTAATATAAGACGACCTCTCTCTCCCTATATGAAATATAAGTTACACTACACACGCCCACGCACACACAATTATGTGACAACAATACGCACAAACGTGAAAAAACTATGGATAATTGGGTATGGGTCTGACCAACACACACATGTAGTTCTTTTTGTTGTTTATTATCATTAAACTTTTTACAACATCAAACATATAGAGAAATCAAATAAATCAAGTTTACAGATATATGAAAATAACCGAATAAGTGCCCTCCCCTTGTTGAGAAAAGATCCCAAAAGAAGTTAATAACCCAAAGGTCAAAGATACGCACTAGATTACAGAATAGACTGTGAAGAACAAGTTCCCACTAAATTACTACTCAGTAAAGTACTCAGTTTAGCAAAAAATAAAAATAATTAGTTAGTACAATGATTGTAACAAAGGAAACTATTTACTCTCTCTCTCTCTCTCTCTCTTTCTGTCTTTCACTCTGTCATCTGTGGCCACAACACTCTTGCTTACCTAATACTGGTGCCGTTATCCCTTGAAAAATTACAATAGTCTGAACATATATTGTCAGTTGGGTTGCCAAATCCGGCCCCAGTCCAGCCTTTGTATCGAATAATAATTACAAAGAGGACGCCCAATTTGGTGGTTTAATTTTTTCTGGATGTGTCCTGTGTCACCGCATATAGTTACTGAAGCAAGACGTTCTCGGGACGTTCACAGTTACCAAAAAAAAGGAGGAAGGGTAGTTCCTGTATTGTCTAGCCTCTGGTTGCTAAGACAAATGTTACAATAGGTAAAAAATGATAATGATGGTAAATCCTATTGGCTGACTCTTATGGTGAGTACTGATTTTGAAACAGCGTAGTTTTCTGGATCACTCCGTTGCCACGACTGTCAAACGTCAGGAATATATGTTCTTTCGTATGCCCAGTGCGCTGGAAAAAGTTTGCTAAATAATTCTGGGTAATATACTGTCCAGTTACGATTAATCTTATTGTTTATATTTGATCTCTCTCTGAATGAAGAAAGAGGACCGAACAGGTAAAAAAAATCGAAGACCCAATAATAATAAGAATGTTACTGGCGATATTAGACCACTGGCCGCTGGTTTTGATCGAGTGCTAGATAAGGAAGAAAAGAACATTTAACAAAACTGCTACTCATCTGTCCGTAGGTTTTCCGCTATGACATGTCGGGACAAAAGGGTATGTGCCCTCCCCCGTTATTGCCTGCGAGAAAGTGAACAGCGCACAAAATCCTTTATTCGATTTATCTATACGCGCACTTTAACAAAATCCGCCTGTCACTACTATCTATTTGTCGGCGTCTGTTGTTTAGTCACATAACATTTACTCTAGTCACTTATTTAATTTCACACAATGAAATATTATGCGTCACACTTAATAATCTCAGTCACCTAAGCCGTATCTTCATGTGTAAGAAAAATGGGGTGTTTGAAATTACGTTACTCTGAACGACAAGCAAGAAATATCTACGCGTTATGGTATTTCACTCGTTTTAAACGCTAAGGAATTACAGTGAATTAAATGGTAAACGTAACAAATTTTAACACTTAATCACAATTTCTATTTCCACAAATCAGAAAAAATGAAATCCCCACGAAACAATTTAACACATTTAGCAAAAAAATAAAAATGGTTCTAGTCTGGTGTGATTAGATTATCCAAAATTTCTGAGCGATGACTGATAATTGGTATTGAGGGACGCAGTATATATACAGATTTGAGTGTTATTATCTCGAGAATGTGAATTTTCACACTTCTTGTGTATAGCCGAAATTCAGGAAACTAATCTCCCCCCTCCCGCCCCCCCCCCCCCCCCCCCCCCCCGATCAAAGATTCCTCGGTCACTCTGTTTGCCGTACAGATCAACAACAAAGGCTTACTCGTGTAACAGTTTTCCTCCCGAGATTTCTGTTCGCTTCTGATATCAAACGATTATCTCCCTGTATGTATGAACATCAAACAGGTACACGGCAAAATTTCTACCCGCGTTTCCCCTTCAAAGAAACCGATTGTATCTCCCACGTGCGTCTGTCTGTCAACAATGATGATTGGCAAATCAGCTCGCGTGAGAACTCAGGTAAACGAATCATGGCTCGCTGACTGTTATGCTGGCAGGTCACGGAACTAGCTAATATGTCTGTTTGTTTACATGTCAAAACATAGGACGTGGATTAGATATGAATAATGCAGTCAGAAAATTGCGTGGTTAGGCTTAGCAAATGGTAGACATTAAATGGGAAAGCAAAGGCTGTTAGATTACTGTACCGCTATTTACATTCCACGTCACAGACAGCTTACACAACCGTTTGGGATAAGAACAGGAGTGCCACAGTGATGCCTCTTGTCTCCATTTCTTTTCTTACTAGCATTAGACTGGGTTATGAGATCATCGACAACACACAACAGAAATGGAATCCAGTGGACTCTGACTAAGCAGTTGGGTGATCTGGATTTTGCTGATGACTTGGCTCTTGTGTCCCATATCCGTAATCAGATGCAGGACAAATTGAAAACACTCGTTGAGAGGTCACAGCTATTGGGTCTGAAAATACACAGGGAAAAGACAAAAATAATGAGAATAAATGCAGGTAATGATAACAGGGTTGAACTTGAAGAAACACCAATACAAGATGTAGAATCGTACACATATCTTGGCAGCAATATAGACAAAGTTGGAGGGACAGACGGTGATATCAAAATAAGAATACAAAAAGCAAGAGGAGCTTTCATTGCATTGGGAAATATACGGAGATCAAGAGAAATCGGATCCAACACGAAAATAAGAATCTTCAACTCAAATGTGAAGTCAGTCCTATTGTATGGCTCTGAGACATGGATAACAACAAAGACATCAACCAAAAACCTACAGACTTTCATAAATGGGTGCTTGCGTAGAATAGAGGGATTGAAATGGTATGACAAGGTTACCAACGTGGAACTGAGGACAAGAACTAGACAAGTGCTAGTGGAACAAGAGATGAGAAGAAGACGATGGCGATGGATAGGACACACACTTAGGAAACCTGTTGATAGCATTACAAGGCAGTCCTTGTTCTGGAACCCCCAGGGAAAGAGAGGCAGAGGTAGACACAGAAGCACATGAAGAAGAGAGCTGGAAAGAGATGTGAAAATGATGAGGAGAACGTGGAAAGTACTTGAGATGATGGCACATGACAGGAGGACTTGGCATGTGTTTGTTGAAGGCCTATGCTCCTTTGGGAGTGGAGGGTTATGAATGAATGAAAGCAGGGATTGCTGTATAGCCGTGGCTTTCTTGATCTTGTCTTTGATTAGGATGTTAACCTATTTTCCATTACTTCTGTTTATCTTATTAATAAAAGATTTAAAGACACGTCCAGCCCTCTACCTTCGGCTTAAAATATCATTTCTGATATACCCACAGCGGCACAAACAGGAAGATAACTTTGAAGTTTAAGACAGAATAGACATCTAAAATGCTATCTTATCAGCGGAAGGTTTTATAATGTTGTGTCTATTGAATGTCTGGCGAAGGAATAAGTAATCCCCTCGTCATTTGATTGACATAATTTGTAATTGCTAACTGTATACTTACTGGCCAAGAAAAAGCCTTATAAGGATAATCTGTTGACTCCTGTCAGCCCAGGAGAAGGATAAATCCTTTTTTAAGTCGAAGAATTTCGCGAGCTTAGTAGTTTTTTTTTGTTTGTTTGTTTGTTGAAGATGAACCCTTGTCAGACTTTGACATGCTCAAAATGTGATCCAAATCTAGTTCGTTGGTTACTTCTTGCTATGAATTTCTTGTTTTTCATGATGGTGCTAACTCAGCGTTTGTTCATGTTGGTGAGAGACCAGTGGTGTTGAGGGTGTTAATAATGTTGCGACTGAAATGTTATTCCGTAAACATTAAAGTTCCCCATATAGTCCCCTGGGGAGGGGGTTATCTGAGAAGATTTAAAAAAAATAGGGCTACTGCCCCATCAGAAGCATTCTGAGTATGAGGCGACAAGTATGGAGACACTACTGCAGCCTCTCCCATTGCTATATCAATCATATGCTGTTACAGCGATGGTTGTTGTAGCAGTGTCTGAGTGATAAATGCAGTCAGCGACCCATAGCTTGACTGCTTGCGTCAGGGTCAGCGAACCAGAGCTGACCACGACCCTACTTCACCTCCAAGTGGTAGTCCTGGAAACAGGCTGCATCACTACAGTCTGGCTGAGAGAGTAGGGATCGAAGAGGGAATGTCAACGTTCACTTTGCTAGGAGCATTATAAAATGCTCAAGCAGGAATTATAAGCGGTGATTTGGTTTTGGTTAAGAGGGAAGGTACGAAAAAATGGTTTAAGAAATAAGAATAGATTTGAATAAAGACTATTTGTCTTGCTAAAAGGGAAATAAGATGAGTGAAATCATGCTTTGATCAAAGGGAGAAGACTCTAATTATTAAAGTCAGGGGAGGAAAGTGCTTAATTACACATAAGTAGATTTGGTGAGTTGCTAATTATGGTTTAGAAAATGTACATATAAGAATTGTATAGCAAGCTTTAGAGAAGATAATATAAGGTTAAGTCAAATATGCAAAGGGAGACAATGGGTAATTACCTCCCTTATATGATTAAAAGTGAGTTGAGAGAAAAAAAAATATGCACGTGAAAAGTTTACCAGGACAACGGATGACACTTCACTGAGTTGTTTACACAGCGGATAAGCGTGAACATATTTCAGCTGAGCGAAGAATAGGAGGAACCAATGAATTTACAGTAAACAAGGACAGATCAGCTGATAATGATTTTATAGAAGAGAGAACCCATTTAGACGCGCTGTCGAGCGGACGCATTTTCGCAGGAGCAGTCCTAGTTAAGGACGTAGAGTGGCAGGAATGTGTATTCTGCCAGGCTCAAGTTTAATTTCTGTGGGAAACAGAATGAATACTTCTGAAGAATCCTATAGACCTAGTTAGAGTAGTAGAATCTATTCACATATGAAAGACAGAACGGTGTTTAAAATATAGGTTTAGAGATAAGAGGTGATAGTAAGAAATATGAGTGTTGTGAGGATTCTGTGCAACCAGAGTAAGTAGGTCCTTTGACTCATAACTTTTGATAGACATTGAATAGAATGATTTCAGAAGTTGAAACAAAGTATTACAAGGTTAACAACGCTTACAACTAGGTGAGCACAGAATAATGAGAAACGAAGCTGAAGCTACAAAATTGACTATGAGGTGAATAAACTGAGACTAAGTAGGCAGCTGAGGAGATTTTACAGAAGAAGAACAGGGACTTAATAGCCGTGTTGGGCTATTGTATAATGAACTTTGCAACATCGACTGCTACAAGTAAGATGAGTAAGCAATTGAAGGCTGATTGTATTTACAGGATGAAACATGCGCTCTCTAGCAGGTATAAGTATGAGGATATCGCAACAGGTGTACCCAATGAATTGATTTGCATATATGAATTTTTAGATGATGGTATTTGATTAAATTGAGTAAAAATTGACAGGATTAGTAGACAAAAGAAACCAACTCAGGAAAGAGTTGATGAAAGGCTTGGGAGAAGCCAGAATAAATAGAAAAGCCTTAAGGGAAGAAAATATGTATAAACCATACCTGAATATGTTCTCAGGCAGAGAGCTATAACTATATATATATATATAGGTATGTGAGTGTGCCCAGAAGGAATGGGACATACAAGAGGCAGTTAGGAAATGTTTGTACCTGGAATTTGTACCACATGCCTCCTGTTATGATGGAATTTTTGATGTAAATAAATCACTGTTTTGATGGAACACTTCTCAAGTTGGGTTAGCTCTCTAAAAGGTTGTTGAGTGCTTGAGTAAACAAGATAATAGGCATAAGAGGATAACTGCTATACGAAGCTGTCACTTAAGTAACATCATAAGAAGGGATGGAACGAGTTTAGGTTGGAAGTTTGAGAAGATATCATCCAGGAATTAATAACTCTGGCGGTGAGGGCCAGTATTAAGATATACTCTTACTTGGAAGATAGGTCAATGGACCAAATTGACAAATAGAAGGTAGACAACTAGGCCTGCCCCAGTCACCTAGTTTACTTTAAAAGAAGAATCAACACACCGACACTGTCACATATTATTAATTGATGTCGTGACCAGTCCTCACTTCATAAACCAACACTGCGACATATTATTAATTGGTATCGTGACCAGTCCCAAGACATATAAAGGGACCACTGGGACACATATTATTAATTGGCGCCGTGACCAACCCTTCTTAAAGTGACATGGCTACATCACAAGGAGAGATGGAGTATCAACACCAACAAAACTACAACAACTCACGACGGAATGGTTATAACAAACACTGGGACACTTTGAACAAGAGAGCACAGAGAATAACATTAAGAAATGTTATCAATGAAATTAAAACCAGACAGTTATGGGAGTTTAAAAACATAACATCAAACAATGGTCAAGTTGGCCTCCCCACAACAGAAGATGGATGGAGAGCACACATCGGGCAAATCAAATCAGGGAAGAAACATCACAGAATACCAACAAGAACAAATACAAAGATATTAACAGAAATGACAACAAGTCCACAAGCAGTCCAGAAAAGACAAGTTACTAGAATAGAGCCTCAGACAGAGAATGTCGCAGTACAAACGGATTGCAAGTTTAAGAAGAGTTTAATTCCAGTCAGGATAAAGTCAAGACAAACTATAGATGATTTACCTGATCAGTGCAGTGTTGAAATGGTCAATAAGTTACACAAGATAACATCTGAAGAAGAGGAAGCGAAGAATGACAGTGCAGTCATGAAGCCAGATACACTCTTCTCGATGCTATGGAGTCAAAAACAGGCACGTAAGAAAGATAAACAATGCAGAAAAGTCCAGCAAACAGTTGCTAATATTTCAGAACTAGAAACTGCTGATGAGATGCTGAACAGTCTAGTATCAAAAGGAATAGGTGTTCTACAAGACATAAAGACATTACTTCTTCAGATGGGAAAGTCAAGTCTAAGTAACATTCAAGATCAAGTGCAAGATAAGAAACAAGATGTCACATGCAAAAATCCAGAAAGAACTGACCTGAATTTACAAAGTCATGTACCGGTTCCAGAGTTGAGAGAAGCTCCTTTAGCTAGTGGATATTCAAGAGATGATAGCCTTAATCCACAAAAGAATCAAGAACAGCTGAAGCAAGTTACAGTATCAGCACAGATGGACTCAGCAACACAAACAGAGAATAAAGTTGCAGTTTCAGCAACACAAACAGAGAATAAACTTGCAAATTCAACAATACAAACAGAGAATAAAGTTGCAAGTTCAGCAACACAAAAATATGTTGATCTTAACGCGGACGCATCTAGCAGGCATGTGGGAACAACAGTGGGAAAGAGTTCTGTCAAAATAAGTCCACAAGAAGTACAAGACATAGACACATCTTATAGGTGTACAAGAACAGTACAGAGTGTTAACAGCGGTCCGGAGAATAAGAAAAATTATCAAGGTACCTAATACAAGTGAACAGGAGTTAAAGACAGCAATAAAAGACCTACTGGAGGGAGTTAGTTCTCACACAGTAGTAGTAGATTATATACGGTCATGTCTGGAGAGAAAGCTTGATACAGACTTATCGGGAAGACAAGATGAACTTCGCAGACTTGTGGAGAGAGTATTGGAAGAACTTGAGCGCTGGCATGTCAAGATCAGGGATAGCAACTACTTCTCAGACTCATCATCAAGTTATTCAGACAGTGTATCGTCAGATGAAGATAGAATTATAGACTCCGACGAAAATGCAGAAGGATACTCGTCGGTCGAGTTTGAGTATGTAACGGACGAAGAAGGCCATAGATATTATGGGCCGACAAATAAGAAAAGTTATCCTGGATGTACAAGTCAGATAAAGAAAATTACTAAGAAGTCCCAACCAAGCGTAAATGAGTTAAAAGAAACAATAAGACGCAACATAAGAGGAAGCGACCCCAACATCTTGTCAATAAAGTCGGTGCACAGAGTGTTAGAATTCGAGTTTGATATAGACTTATCACAAAGAATAAATGAAGTAAAGACAGCTTGTGAGAGATGTAATCCAAGAGGAGGGTGAAGACACAGTTAAGAAGAAACAAAGACGACTTGTAGAAGAACTTCAGCACAAGAATGACATGACTAAGAAAATGGTCAAAGCGGTTGGACCAAACATAGAGCAGTTGAAGAAGGAAATAGAAGTCATCATAGCACAGTCTGGGTTGGACGGGTCACGAGGACAAGTATGGACATTGCTACAAGAAAAGTATCAGACACAATTTCTAAAGATAAGAAATGAATTAGATATGGTTATAACGAAAAATGTTAGATGACACAAACGAGAAGAGATGCAGAGAGCGGGACAAACGTGATCGAATTCAAAGGAGAAATAGAGGAAGAGGCAAATATAGATATTGCTAAGATGATAGCGTTAGAAACGCTTAGAGTCAGAGAGGCCATGATGATGAAGTTTTTAGACATGGTGAATAAGTAAAGAGACAATGGTGTTGAAGTTGATGAATAAGTTAACATAGGAGGAAGCTATGAGAGTAGAGACATAGCATATTAAGAGATACAGATCGAGGGGATTTCCGATCTAAGAGCCGAGACAGGCTAAGACATAGAAGTGATAGTAGAAGGAGAGATACGGATCGACGAGGTTACCGATCCAAGAGCCGAGAAGCTTATAGAAACAGTAGTAGAAACAGAGAAACTACTAAGGATCGAGGGAGATACCGATCTAGTAGTAGAGAGGAGGAGAGAAATAGGAGTATAATTAGAGGTCGCGGTAGCGACATAAAACCTGAGAGGAACTCAGGGAGTGTGAGAAGTTGAAGATAGAGACAAACCGAAGCAAACGATTGATGAGTAAGTGAGATAAGGAGATTGGGAGATAGTAGCAGGAAGCTATGAGAGTACAGGCATAGCATATATAATATAAACAATATGGCGGCGGCAACTTAGTCTTGAGAAGCCTAAGTATAATTGGTCTATATCGCACATACGAGAGGACTGAGTACACCTGACTAATAGGTTACTGCAGTAGAGGAGAAGAGTAATGGAGATGTAAGACGTACAATTGAGGCCGCGGTAGTACGGCGAGAAAAATTTTTGTGAAAAGTCGTGGTGACGACGGAAATAGTAAATCGTGGTGACGACGGCAGAAATACTAGAAACTTAGATTTTTTAATGAAGCAGCGGAAGGCAGCAACTATGGGATGAAATAAAGCGACAACTACGACTATCAGCTACAAGTTAATCCTAACTTATATGATCAAGTTGGGACATGGAAGATAATAGACTTTTACAATCAGCAAGAAGAAACAGTACAGCGGATTCCAAGCCTTACAGACGAAATACAGAAGCGAGAATCACTTGAGAAGTCTAGCCACACTATACGAAGACAACACATCAATGTTCGCAATGTTAATCACATGGTCACAACCATCATCCCCTATCCCTTCGTCAACCCTAACATATTCCCTGTCACACCTGTCACAACCCCAGTGATCATGTGAAGCGAACAGGTGATGACAGAAGACGATCACATACAGCTTCAGAAGAATCAGCCGAATTGGAATTTTACAGAAGAACATGGTAGTCAGGGACTACAACCGTCAACTTCCAGTCAACACCAGTCTACACATTCTACTTGGGATAGTGAAGATGACAGACCTTTGAAATCAGCAACGAGAAACATAGCCCCCCACGGTAGTAACTTTACAGAAGAACATGGTAGTCAGGGACTACAACCGTCAACCTCCAGTCGACACCAGCCTACATACTCTAGCTCGGATAGCGATGACGAACAGTCTTTACAAGTGACGAAAAGTAACATTACTCACCATACCCAGAGTCCTACAGCGAAGCACATAAATAGCAACAAGAATGTCATTAATACGCCTTCAGCACAGGTGGAATCTGAACTTGATGTAACAGAACAAGAAGACAGCGACATAGAGTGTATGGATGATACAACCACCACCGAAATACGCATAGCTACCAAACGCCCTTACCAACCTTCGTCACTAGATTCACCACCAAGAGCGAAATTGCTACGATTACCGCAAGAACATCTACGAACAAGATTCAAAAGAAATCATCGCCAAGTACATAAACCTTCACTAGGTTTCCAACAAAATATAAATATTCGTTCGCCCCCCACCTCCTGCAGAGCGACTATAAACACGACAGCGCAATGCATATCAGCTTCGTCACAGTATGACAGTCGCCTCTCCAGCATAGAGATTACACTGTTGGAACTCGCAAAACAAATCTCCAACTTAGTGTAGTCGTCATAAAGCACTAACCCAGCTATAGTGTTTAATTCGGTACTCTAACCAACATAGTACCTAAAGTTAAGTTAATTAATTGAGTCACATTGTGTTTAGCTTAAGTTGATATTCATATACTGGAGCACGCTTAGACACTTACAGTACTCACTAACTTCTTTAAAGAGAGTCGAGTTGACAAACTAGATTACACATAGTCTTAAGAGTGTGACAAAGTAGATCAAACATATAGCCTTAAGAATGTGACAAAGTGAATTAAAAACATAGTCTTAAGAATGTGACAAAGTAGAGTGAATACATAGAAGTTCATCATTGTGACACAGTAGAGTACACACATATAATCTTATGAATGTGACAAACTAGAATAACTACATATAGTTTTAGGAAACTTAACAGTGTTCTTCCCAAGGTACAAGATGCAGCATACTTGATGATCAACACTGACATTGGTTAAAATATGTATAGTACATTAAATGCATGCTAATTATTATAATGTACCTATTTCAGGCATAAAAGTATTCAGGACCAGAGAAAGAAAAAAAGAGAAAAGAGAAAAGAAAAGAAGAAGGGAAGTGATCCAGACTCAGTCAAGTGGAGTCTTACTCATGGACATAGGCAAATATTGCACTGAGGATGAACGTCCCCACTTTTTACTGCACTGGTTGTACAGAGATAACAGAAGAAAAGAAAAAAAAACAACTTGGTTGCAGTATTGGTATTATGGGTACTGCTTACTTAAGAGATGATGGTAATGACAGTTATAGGGTCATGACTATATTACTTTTACATCCTAAGGTTAGATATTTTGTTAACCCTGACGTACTACTGCATGTATATATAGGTTTAGACAGAGTTAAGGATTTGACTGATGCATCCAAGACTAGAATCAGTCGGGCACATCAACTCTGACATAGTGACATCTTTCACTATCACATTAGGATATTTACTGATGCACCACTAATTAGTTATTTCTGCTTATCTGTCTAGTATAATGGATAAATTACATTAACAGCAGATATTTCACGACATATAAAGGTACTGACAAACCTCTGTGTCCAGAGGCAGTGACCATGTCGAAAAAATAGGAACAGGTATATATATATATATATATATATATATATATATATAATATATATATATATATATATATATATTATATATATATATATATATATATATATATATATATATATATATATATATATATATATATATATATATATATAGATAATAAGTGCAGAGCCATGATTTATTTTTTTGTTGAGTTTTGATGGTATGCCTCAAGCTAAGGTTCAGCAATGAGGTAGCGTTATATTTCGCTTCAAAAATTTTTTTCGTTTTTTTTTTTGAATATTTATTATCATGTAAACTTTGAATAGATATACAGGCGCGGTAATGATGGTATGTTAAGAATAGGATGGGATTGCTAGATGATGGAACACAAATGTCTCCCTATGGGATACATTTGTATGGCCCCGGGTTGTATGTCACCGTTCACTTTGCTAGGAGCATTATAAAATGCTCAAGCAGGAATTATAAGCGGTGATTTGGTTTTGGTTAAGAGGGAAGGTATGAAAAAAATGGTTTAAGAAATAAGAATAGATTTGAATAAAGACTATTTGTCTTGCTAAAAGGGAAATAAGATGAGTGAAATCATGCTTTGATCAAAGGGAGAAGACTCTAATTATTAAAGTCAGGGGAGGAAAGTGCTTAATTACACATAAGTAGATTTGGTGAGTTGGTAATTATGGTTTAGAAAATGTACATATAAGAATTGTATAGCAAGCTTTAGAGAAGATAATATAAGGTTAAGTCAAATATGCAAAGGGGGACAATGGGTAATTACCTCCCTTATATGATTAAGTGAGTTGAGAGAAAAAAAAATATGCACGTGAAAAGTTTACCAGGACAACGGATGACACTTCACTGAGTTGTTTACACAGCGGATAAGCGTGAACATATTTCAGCTGAGCGAAGAATAGGAGGAACCAATGAATTTACAGTAAACAAGGACAGATCAGCTGATAATGATTTTATAGAAGAGAACCCATTTAGACGCGCTGTCGAGCGGACGCATTTTCGCAGGAGCAGTCCTAGTTAAGGACGTAGAGTGGCAGGAATGTGTATTCTGCCAGGCTCAAGTTTAATTTCTGTGGGAAACAGAATGAATACTTCTGAAGAATCCTATAGACCTAGTTAGAGTAGTAGAATCTATTCACATATGAAAGACAGAACGGTGTTTAAAATATAGGTTTAGAGATAAGAGGTGATAGTAAGAAATATGAGTGTTGTGAGGATTCTGTGCAACCAGAGTAAGTAGGTCCTTTGACTCATAACTTTTGATAGACATTGAATAGAATGATTTCAGAAGTTGAAACAAAGTATTACAAGGTTAACGACGCTTACAACTAGGTGAGCGCAGAATAATGAGAAACGAAGCTGAAGCTACAAAATTGACTATGAGGTGAATAAACTGAGACTAAGTAGGCAGCTGAGGAGATTTTACAGAAGAACAGGGACTTAATAGCCGTGTTGGGCTATTGTATAATGAACTTTGCAACATCGACTGCTACAAGTAAGATGAGTAAGCAATTGAAGGCTGATTGTATTTACAGGATGAAACATGCGCTCTCTAGCAGGTATAAGTATGAGGATATCGCAACAGGTGTACCCAATGAATTGATTTGCATATATGAATTTTTAGATGATGGTATTTGATTAAATTGAGTAAAAATTGACAGGATTAGTAGACAAAAGAAACCAACTCAGGAAAGAGTTGATGAAAGGCTTGGGAGAAGCCAGAATAAATAGAAAAGCCTTAAGGGAAGAAAATATGTATAAACCATACCTGAATATGTTCTCAGGCAGAGAGCTATAACTATATATATATATATATAGGTATGTGAGTGTGCCCAGAAGGAATGGGACATACAAGAGGCAGTTAGGAAATGTTTGTACCTGGAATTTGTACCACATGCCTCCTGTTATGATGGAATTTTTGATGTAAATAAATCACTTGTTTTGATGGAACACTTCTCAAGTTGGGTTAGCTCTCTAAAAGGTTGTTGAGTGCTTGAGTAAACAAGATAATAGGCATAAGAGGATAACTGCTATACGAAGCTGTCACTTAAGTAACATCATAAGAAGGGATGGAACGAGTTTAGGTTGGAAGTTTGAGAAGATATCATCCAGGAATTAATAACTCTGGCGGTGAGGGCCAGTATTAAGATATACTCTTACTTGGAAGATAGGTCAATGGACCAAATTGGCAAATAGAAGGTAGACAACTAGGCCTGCCCCAGTCACCTAGTTTACTTTAAAAGAAGAATCAACACACCGACACTGTCACATATTATTAATTGATGTCGTGACCAGTACTCACTTCATAAACAAACACTGCGACAGGAAGGCTAACCCGGTCCCAAAAAATGCCATGCTGAAACCGGATGTATCGGGCCGAAAGGCGCAAATATCGCAGCTTTGCTGTAAACGGTGACACAACGTAACAAACGTCCTTTTCAAGACGAACGCAGAAGAAGAAGTAGTAGTGTCTTATTCTTCTTCCTCGTTCGCCCTAAGACTTCTACATTAATGACTCTAATAAAGGTAGTAGTCAACTCAAGGTTCCTGACATCTCGTTCGCCCTCAGACTTCTACATTAATGACTCTAATAAAAGTAGTAGTCAACTCAAGGGGTTCCTGACATCTCGTTCGCCCTCAGACTCCTACATTAATGACTCTAATAAAAGTAGTAGTCAACTCAAGGGGTTCCTGACATCTCGTTCGCCCTCAGACTCCTACATTAATGACTCTAATAAAGGTAGTAGTCAACTCAAGGTTCCTGACATCTCGTTCGCCCTCAGACTTCTACATTAATGACTCTAATAAAGGCAGTAGTCAACTCAAGGTTCCTGACATGCCCAAACAGTTTTTCGTGGAGAGAAGTAGATTGTTGTCATATGTTACTTCGTTCACTGCTGTATGTTAGACAGTTTTCTTTGCGGATGACCTCTTTCAAAACATTTACATTTCTCTTCTTAGCTTTCCATCGTATTCTTAACATTTTTTTCTGTACAAACCACATCTCTGTAGCATCCAGAGCTTTTCCTGCATGTTTCCTAATTGTCTATGACTTACTTCTCTTATTAGGAATGACTCTATGTAATACTGAATAACTCTTTCTTACTTCCATTGACAACGAGTTGTTGCATGAAATACTTTTTTTTAAATTTCATGGAACGCTGCTGTTGCCCTGGGTTATTCTACACTTTACTTCTGAGATGTATCTTCCATCTGATGTTATTAACGTGGACAGCTATTTGAATAGATTGGCTTGTTTCAAAACTGTCTCGTTTACTTTGATGGTACATTATGGAGAAGACCAAGCATTACGTTATTTAGCCGGCCATTTAGCGGTTTAACATGTGTTGGGTACCCCTTCCCTACCTCGCCTCTGCACGCGAATTTTACTCGTAATTAAACTGTATTGGAAAAATTCGTAAGTACTGTAGAAGATCAGTGTTAGTTAGTTATTGGTGACAAAACAAAAAACACCATAACAACTAAAGACAGAAAGGCGAACGTAGGGGTCGCCCACATTTGACGTCACGAAATTCTTGCCATTTTTACACCCCCCCCCCCCCCCCCCCCCCCCCCCCCCCCTAAGTCCACCTTGTCATATTTCGTCACAAAAACCCAGACTGTCCTAGACCTTACGTGACGTCACAAATCTCTAATTCCCCTCCCTGTGTTTTTGTAATATTGAACAACACCAACATAATCGAATGTAAATTAGTTACCTAGTCATCATCATCATCATCTTTCAACTTCATAAGGTGCATATGCTTTATGCCAATTCTTCCTGTCCTGTGCCATCAGCACAAGGTCTTTCCATATCATCTTCCATCTCTTTAATGTCTGTCTCTGTTCTCTTCTCCGTATATTCCCTGGTCTTCCTATGCCTCTCTTTTTACCCTGGGCATTCCAGAAAAAGTACTGCATGTTAAAGCTATCAGCAGGCTTGCTCATTGTCTGTCCTGTCCATCTCCAACGTCTTATTCTCATGTCTTGTTCTTCTGGCACTTGTCTGGTTCATGTCGTCAGTTCCACATTAGTTATCTTCTCATACCATAACAATCCATCTATTTTAGGCAAGCACCCATTTATTAGAGCGTCCGTGTGTCGCGAGAGGTTCAGATGTTATTAAAAATAAGGAAATATCCTGGACATAAAGGTGTATCAGATGATACCAGGATAGTGCCAGATAAGAGTCTGGTCTTATCAGTAATACCCCATTCTCTGAAGAGAGTAAGGGTGTATAGACACAAAGGTAGGATCAAGCTATGTAAGTTCCCAGAGAAGATAGTGATGTAGTACTCTTAGTCCCTAACTGCTACCTCTCCTGATCCGCCTCTGTGATGATGGTAGTTAATATTGTTTCTGACTCTGCTAGGGGAAATTATTTAATTAAAATTTACCAACATTTAATAAAAACTTAACTTAAAGAATTTAAGTAAGTCTGCTGGTAAATATTCACAATTTATTAAATGCAGTTTCTCTTTTCTGTTTGGAAAAGCATTAAAATCAAATATTTTACAACATTAAATAAATAAGAACAGTTCAACAAAATTGTCTTTTTCTTGTGTTAAGATGTCTATCTCTTGGTAGACAGTCTAACTTGCTTGAGCTTTCACTTGAGAATTATTAGTGTTATCTTTACAACCTAATTGAGCTCTATACTGTTATGGTCATCATGAACTGGATGCGGTTATTTTTTTTTTTTTTTTGTTGGTGCACCGGCATACGCAACACAGTTGCCATGAGAGCAACTTAACTGAGTCACTGCAGATTTGGATTCTCGCCGGTGCTACGGAGTTCGTGCACTGTGCTGAGATCCTTCTTGTGTGATCTAAGGGAGGAGATCGGAACACTGATGGAGTAGTCCGTGTGCAATGAAGATAGTCCTTAAAACCAAACCAAACCAAACGATCTGTATTGACTTTCTATCATTATTCCAGTTTACCATATCGGAAATGAAACGTTGCAGTTTTAAACTCGAGGACTAATACAACGACACTACATTGTATTATCCAGCATAACTAGTCAATATGTTTGTGAAAGAATTTTACTGTGGATCATCATCATCTTCATCTTCTGCTCCTTTACCCTTCAGCTCCCCATGGAACATTGTCCTTCAACAAACGTATGCCAGGTCCTCATGTCACGTGTCATCAGCTCAAGAGCTTTCCTTGTCGTCCTCATCACTTTCATCAATGTCGCTAGCTCTCTTCTCCTTGAGCTTTTTCAACCTATCACGGCTTCTCTTACCTTAGGGTTTTGGAACAAGGACGGCATTGTAATGCTATCACCATGTTTCCACAGCGTATGTACAACCCATCGCCAGCATCTTCTCATCTCTTGTTCCAACAGCACTTATCTAGCTCTTGTCATCAATTCCACACTGGTGACCTAGCCTTACCATGTCAATTCTTCTGTCTTATGCAAGCACCCGTTTATGAAAATCTTGTGATTTTGTTGTTCTGCAAATTTCAGGTTAATACAGTCGGATTGACATGACATTTAAGTTGAAGATTATAATTTTTTATTTTTTTTTTAAAACTGTGATTGCGATATCTGAATTTCGCTTGCAACTCCTGATACTTCGATATTTTTTGTTCCATAAAGCTCTTTATCCTTGTACCTCCATTTAGAAATATTGCCATCCTGCATACGAAATCAGTCTTTGCCAGACATTTCAAATTCAGAAATCTTCTCCCCGCTGAAGATTAAATGGAAAATTGGAACGACTCAAATCTTGTTTTAAATTATGCTACACAAAATGTCTTCCAAGATTACGTTGCTTCCAAGACAAAAAGCCATCACTTACCCTGATGATGATGCTGTTTAAGATGACTGTGATTATAGTTATTGAGAGCGTTTTCCATTCTGACCAGACAATTATCTTAAGTGTTCTTGAGTTGAGGGCCTTCCCTGTTATTTTCTTGTCGTCCGGGCGGTTAGAAAAACACTCGATATGCAAATCGTAATTTTGAAGCTGACGTTCGGTTTTGGTTTTTATACACCTGCTATGTACGTTCTGAGGATTTATTTATGTCTATCAGATGTTAAATTGTGAAAGCGAGGCTCTTGATTTCCATTGCTTCTCTTTTGTGAAGATTGGTTTGTTTGATTGAAGGGTTGTCTCACTCTTTTGTGAAGATTGGTTTGTCTGTATGATGGGTTGTTTCATTCTTTTGTGAAGATTGGTTTGTCTGTATGATAGGTTTTCTTTCGTGAAGATTGGTTTATCTGAATAAAAGGTTGTCTCACCCTTTGTGAACATTGGTTTGCTTGTATGATGGGTTTTCTTTCGTGAAAATTTGTTTACCTGTATGATAGGTTGTCTCACCCTTTTGCGAAGATTGGTTTGTCTGTATGATGCGTGTGACGGTATTGCCTCCCCTGCTTTGCAGTAGTGGTCCAACAGTGGCCAAAACTCAAGATTATCTAATATGGGCTTCAAAAGTGTCTACCTTCGCACAAGATTACTCTTGGCAGATTTGTAAATAGAAGGGTAATGACACTTCTATCTCAATGGAGTATTCACAAGATATTTAGATAAGCGAAAACAATGCTGCTTTGGTTGAGCACGTCAATTCTAGAATCTGCCGACAACTTTTGTGAAGAATTAAGCAATGATTAATTGTTGAAAAGTTTGAATCTTCTAATACTTAAAATGAATATTTTCACATAAACATTTACACTTGGTTAAAGCTTGAAAACTTACATTAATTTTAAAGTGAATATGTTTATATGGGCATTTAAACTGCTTTGAAACTAAGTATTTATACTTAGAATGTACATCATTTCTTTCATCTTTTCCACCCTGCTCCATATGAACCTGGGACTACTTTATGCTTTTAGTTCTTTTTAAGAAACTAGAAATAAAGCAATCACCAGCCCGTGCAGTGGTGGTTCATGAATCACCATTCTGTACCCTGAAGTTGTCAGCCTCAAATGACTGGGACATCCACTAGCGATTTTCACATATGAAAAATCACATGGCAATATATATATATATATATATATATATATATAATATATATATATATATATATATAGATATATATATATATATATATATATATATATATATATATATATATATATATATATATATATACACATATATATATATATATGAGGTGTGTTCAAATGAAACCCGTCCCAGTGGCTTTATAACAAATATATGTAAGGTACATCAGCAGGAGTAGTAGAATTAAATACAGCAATTGTTATGAAGCAAGTACCCACTGGGGTTCTTTAGAAATAGTCCCCATAGGCATTCAGACACGCATCCCACTGCTTGGGTAGACGGCGGATGCCGTCCGAGAAAAATGACTTTGGTTGCTTATTGAACCATTTGGTCACCGAGGCCCTGACGTCTGCTTGGGAGTCGAATCGTTGTCCCTTTAGATATATTTTTTTAAGGGTCCGAAATAATGAAAGACACATGGTGATATACCGGGGCTGTAGGCTGGGTGTGGCAGAACTTCCCACCTTTTCCTTGCTAACGCTTCCTTCACAATGTTTGCAACATGTGGACGAGCATTGTCGTGCAACAGAATCACACCACGCGAAAGCATGCCGGATCGTTTATTCTTGATGGCTGTAGTCTTAGACACACTTTTTTCACCATACACTGCTTTCATTCGGCGATGAATGTCGACTGGTCGACATCCTTCGGCTGTTAGGAACTGAATCACCGCTCGCTGGTCGACTTTGGACGGATTCCTTATCACACTGGCCATTATTTTAACGGTCTGCAGCACAACCAATGAATACTAGGAGAATGAACACTTACACACTTGTACATTCGTATGTGCTTATTACGTCAGATGTGACGTCATCATGCTCCTCCTACGAATGTCCACTTGGCGCAGCACGGTCGGGTTTCATTTGAACACGCCTCGTATATATATATATATATATATATATATATATATATATATATATATATATATATATATATATATATATATATATATATATATATATATATATATATATATATGTTACTTCACATGTTAGTAATGAAAATATAGAATGTAAAATGACAACTTACGCCAATCCTGGCTCACAGACGTTTAGCTCAGATGAATAAAAGAGACTTGAATCGGCTCTTACACGCGTCTGGGGTGTCGTTAATCTAATAAGTTGCCTCTCTGACTTTGTGTGTGGTCCATCCGTTTCCTCAGTCCCGGTTTCCTTATTTAATATGAAAAAGATTTCCTGGGCTGTCCGTCCAAATTTCTCCAATAAAAGGTCCAAGCTGATAAAAGGAAATTCTGAATTCTAGGCTTCACTCTAGTATGGTCTTGTGACTTGCCAAGCGATCTTCACAGTGGAATAACACTGAAACCTGTCAGGTTATATTCCAGGTCTCCCACGCATCTGTTTTGTTTAGGGAGTTAAATAAACGCTCCAATCGTTTTCAAACAGGCGGGTGAGGGTCTGGTACTTTCAAAATATTCCACGTGAAATAAGGTGCGTACAGCAAAAGGTCACGTATTACCATATATAAACAATAAGACATTCGATGCCTTGCGTACAGACTTGCGAACATTTCGATAACCTCATATGACAACATGTGTCAAAAGTAACAATTCAATACTTTATCAGAAAGTAATATCTTATCGGTGTCTGTCCATCAGTTGTCTCCTCGTATTCTCAGCTTTGGGGATGCGCGCACCCGTCTTATCGGTGATTAGGCAGATAGCGCTGGACGATGTACGTGTTAATCCGTAGCGGCCAAGCTTGGTACAAGGGAATTTTACCAACCTGCCTCTTGTAATATTATCTCTACCTCTCCTTGCAAATGTGAGGTGTTTATCATCAACAAGGAGTGTCAGATAACAGACAAGAAACAATATACTGAAAGTAGTGAAAGAATGCTTGAAAATATAAATTATTTGCTACATAGTATAGAAAGAAAGAAAGAAAGCGCGACCATTGAAAGCGCACAATAAAATCAGTAACACAGATGCACCGATTACTGCCGGCGTGAAACAGAGATTGAGCTAGGTCGCCCTATTCTGTCACATCGTCTTAAAGCGTAGGCCACTTGTCCCTTCCTGTTTCAGAGATAGTGCTTTCTATTCGTACCACCAATAACTATGGTAAAAGAATAGAAACGAAACGCTCATCTGAGTATTGCGTTTACCGACACATACTTATGTGTCCTCTTTCTCCTATTCTACCATCCCATTTCAAAATATTCCTGACATGGAAAAGTTTTGAACATAATGTAGAGGTCAAGTCTTCTGTATATAGTATGAAAACACCCGATCACTGGCAGGCGAACTCACCAATACATCTGTAGCCTCATACGACAGATGTGTTCCAGATGTAACAATTTATTACTTTATCAGAAAGTAATCTACTCGCAGGCGGTTAATCTCGTTATCTGTCCCGCATTCTGGCCTTTATCAGCGATTCAAGCAAATACGCTGGCGATTGTAGGGTAATCTGTAGCGGCCAAGCTTTGGCACACAAGAATTACTGTTACGGTATATGATATTAACGCCGTCTGCTAAAGGTTACCAGACGTGCAATTATAAAGGTTAAGACATTTAATATATTGCGATAGATGTTTCAATTAATGAACGCTTTATACACGATCGATTATGACGTGTATAGCGTTGTTTAGGACACAGTCGGTAACTAAGAAACACTACCCTTTTCACATTGACCGTCAAGCTGTTAAGACGCGTCTGACTCTCCTTCCAATGTTGGGCATGGTATTGCCATACAGATATATTTTATGTAAGTACGGACATGGGTCAGTCCATTGCTATTATGAAGATTTGAAATGATTAAAGGTCAGTACGAAGTGAAAATTAAGGAAGGATGAATTACAGTCCATAGTATTTGATTTTGCCAGACTCATAGACTCACTGTCGGCCGTTGGAAAACCCCAACCGCGCGTGCATACAGCTATGACAATCTGCATACAGTAATTTGATTATTGGACAAGGACTGATAGGATATCTACATATCTATGCCATATATTTTCAAGTTATAATATGTACCTTTGTGATCAACATGCATGAATCGTCTTGACGTGTAATCTGTATTAAATAATTGTGGACTCAATGGAACCGACTTGTCACATCAATCGTATTCCAAGGTTCAATTATTATTCAGAATCTTCCACCCCTGCATTCGCGTAATCTTACATAGAAGGCACGATACACGATCACTCAAGAATATCAAGAAGATAAAACAATGGCCAGAATTTATAACTACTTTATTGACATTACATGGAACATTGTTCAGAGCTAACCAAACCACTTCCACTTGCAACAGACCACTACCCACCTGCAACAGTGGTGGCCGGTGTCTGGGGATCGACAAAAAAATTTCTGAATGACTTTCGAATGAAATGTTTACGATCAAGTTACGATCACATGATGTGCTGAATTATGACCTATGACGCAGTACTCAGTCTAATGCCTAACAACGCGACGTCACTGAAATTCGTGTAGGTGAAACTATCGGAGAAAAACTGAAGTCGTTCTTTTAAGCCTAACCAAGGGAAAAATAAGTCATTTGAAGCAGACACAAGAAATGGACTACAGGAGCAGGCAGTCAAGGGCATTAGCCTAGCTGTTGACGACCGCTAGCACTTACCGAAGCAACGGTAAAGATAAGTCTAGATGTTTAAATTGTTGGTCATTGTTTGCAAAACAGTAATACTAAGTCCATTTTGCTTTGATTAGGCATGTCTATGTATTTTTCATGTATATATGTTAAATTTGTTTTCCATCGTATGTATTTGTTGTTAATTCGTGGGCCGGTTGGAGAGGGAACTGAAATCTCTGGGAATGTCGCGAACAGCTGACCACCTAGATTTCAGTCGTTCTTAGGGAACTTAAACGATCGCACTTTTGGAAGCCCATTGAGGTTGCCATTGGACAGTCTGTCCAAATTTGCTACCGTTTGACAATTTTGCGTTAGCTGTACTGTCCCGTAGATAATTGGTGTATTTTATTCGTATTCAGTTAATAATTTTATTCAGTTCTGTACCATGTTCGTCACTATTTCGTCCATTCTCCTCTGACTATCATTTATTTTATGATTATTAAATTTTCGTCCGTTATGAGTCCTGTGACGTCATCATTTTTTCGCAGTCATTTTTTATTTTTTGTGTACTTTGAATATTAAGTTGACCTCGGGTCAGACCATGACCTTTCATTTGGTCTGTGACATTTCCGCTTATTTTATTTAGTTCATAAATTCATTTTTAATTGTGAAAATGTCTTGTTTGCGTCTTGACATTGTTTGTACCCTTTAGTTGCATCATTGCTTGTCTGTCCCTCATGATATATATTTATATTACATTAATAATATGCTATTATATGCAATAATACACTTGTAATCTAATTTAATTAATTTTTTCTGAAATTTAAGGGTAATATGGGACATTGCATAATTATGCAGTGATAGTCCAAGAAAGTAGCACTACAATTTATCATAGATGCCTAGGGCATAATAATATAATATATTTTGACAAAATAAAATAATCTTATAAACCCATTTTGAGGTAATAGACCCCATTTCAATATTATTTAATATACTTTTCTGGTACTAAGAGAGTGACTTAGTACATTGAACAAAATAATATAATTACTAGGAAGTATACCCAACATTATTGGATATTACAGAGGAAATTGGTGATATAATTACATTATATTTAACAGATATCATAACTATTTATGATATAGTATTATTTAGATACAATATTGTTACAAAATATTGTCTATTAGGTGAACTTAAACATTAAGTTCAATACTATTGTGATTACTTATATTGAATATTTCTAAGTTGAGTAAGTATAATAATTACTCTGAAGCTACTATTGACTATTTTAATCAGTAATTACACTGACAAACAACATTTTTCTTTCTTATATAAGAATAAGTGTTCTTAGGTCAGTTTCTTGCGCTGATTTCAAATCTGAAATCCGTTTATCTCTATCACGTCGGGTTCTTAAGATATTTGTGAATAAATATATTTTTGGGAAACCGTTATTTGCTCCGTTTCATTTTTACTATATAACTTATTAAAAATTAATAAAAAGCAACATAATTCTACTTTTTATACTGCTAAAAGATGCATGACATATGTTACGCGATTTTTCAAATAGTTACTGTATTTTGAAATAATTCTGAGCAAAATATGGCTTCTAGAAGTTGTAGAAATTCGGCTGATCTGTTCTGTTACGTGTGCGGATATTTTACCGATCGTGTTGACCAGAAAAACTTTACACCATTACTAAAGATAGCATATGAACTTTATTTCGATTCGAAAGTTGATGATGCAAATAAATCTTGGAAGCCAAATGCTTTTTTGTTCGATACATTGGCAGGTTGGTTGCGAAAATCGCCGAAGCATAAGTCGATGCCTTTTGGAGTGCCAGTAATATGGCGTGAACATACAAATCACACTACTGATTGTTACTTCTGCTTGACAAATATCCATGGTTTCACTTTTAAAACTAGAAAGTCTGTGGTTTATCCAAATATTGAATCGGTTTCGAAACCAGTGCCTCATGATCCAATCACGTGTCCGATCCAAGTACCACCAGAACAATTTATTCGTTGGACGTGAATGAACCATCAGAAAGTGATAGTTTACCTGCTTTAGAAACTAATTCTGACTCAGATTACATACCGGTGAATGATGGTGTTTACTTAATTAACCATTCAGAACTTTCAGATCTAATACGTGATCTCGCTCTTACCAAAGGACAAGCGGAATTACTCGGTTCGCGACTCAAAGAATGGAATCTTTTAGCGCCCAATACTCCGATATCTAAATTTCGTCATAGACACAGAGAACTTGTTCAATACTTTGAGATGGATGATGACATTTGCTATTGCAAAGATGTAAACGGTCATGAGCACATAGTCAACGAATGGCGATTTTTCATCGATTCTTCCAAGATTAGTCTATTCCCTCAAAAAAAACCGTGTTATTGCATAACATAATTTTTTTTTTCAACAATTCCAGTCGCCTACTCTGTTCATATGAAAGAAACTTATGACAATATGGCTATACGTTTGGAAAAAAATAAAGTACAATGACTACCAATGGCGGATTTGTGGAGACCTAAAGGTCATTGCAATTCTCACGGGCATGCAGACTGGGTATACTAAATTCTGTTGCTTCCGATGTGAATGGGACAGCCGCAACAGACAGGAACATTATGCAAGAAAGGTGTGGCCTATCCGGGATCGTCCCTGTTTGCAGCTCGGGCATAAAAATGTAATACGCGAGCCATTAGTTGAAAACAAAGACCACCTTCATTTTCAGTCACTGTTACATTATAAAGTTTGGGGCTAATAACATGAAGAATTTTGTAAAAGCGTTAGATAAAACGAGCAAAGCTTTCACTTATCTTCGAGAAAAGTTTCCGCAAGTTAGCGATGCAAAGATAAAGGAAGGTATCTTTGTAGGACCTCAGATTAGGAAAGTTATTGCAGACAAACAATTCGAGAACTTGTTACATGGTAGGGAACATCGCGCATGGATGGCATTCAAATCGATCGTCGATAACTTTCTGGAAAATCACAAATCTGTCAACTATGTTGCATATTGTTAAGCAGTGCATAGATGCATACATAATTATGGGCTGTAACATGTCCCCTCAAAATCCATTTGCTCGATTCGCATCTTGAATTTAAATTCCCTGACAACCTAGGGGACGAAGTCACCGATGAACATGGAGAATGATTCCATCAAGATATCGCCGTAATGGAGTCACGTTATCAAGGACGGTGGAGTGTGACCATGCTTGCCGATTATTGTTGGATGCTTCATCGCGATGTACCACATGCCATTCACCGACGAAAGTCGACTGCAAAGAAATTCAAGCCTACATAACTGTTATACTTCTTGTACGAAAATGATGTGTGTATATGTATACTTATGCGTTGTTAAAAAACTTCAATTGCGTATTTCTAGAGATCCCGACCTGATAGAGAAAAACGGTTTGCAGATTTAAAAACAGCGCATTAAAATTGACCAGAAAAACATAGAAATGTTAGAGAAAGAAAAAAAAAGTTTTTTTTTGTTAGTCAGTGTTATCAATAATTACTACAGATAAAAGTCAAAATGCTTACTATAGACCATTTCGTTAAAATTGGCCGTGATTATGGCTACAAATCTCAAGAACTTCGTCAGTTTGCTGAATCAGAACTCGAAAAATATGAAAGAAAGGAAGAAGAGAAAAAGGCTGCATTAAAGAAAGAAGAAGAGGAACAAAAGGCAGCATTAAAGAAAGAGGAAGAGGAACAAAAGGCAGCATTAAAGAAAGAGGAAGCAGAACTTGAGATGAAGCAAATTGCCAAGGAAAATAGGTTGAGAGAGATTGCTCAACGTGAAAGAGAAGAGCAAAGAGCAATCTCCAGGCAGGAAGAAGAGAATAAATTGAAACGAGAGGAAATTATTTTACAACAAGAAATGGAATTGGCGCGTATTAAATTGGAGACAGCAAGATTACAAGCACAAAATGCTGATGCAAACCAGAATAATAAACACAAAAATGGATCATCATCCAGCCAGCCTAAACACTTCTACAACTTTAAACTACCCATTTTCAACTTGAACGTCGACGACCTTTCATCGTTCCTGGCACGTTTTGAACAGACTTGCAAATCTAACCATTTGCCTGAAGAGTCATGGGTACTCAAGTTAAATGAATTCTTGGTTGGAGAACCACTGACAGCTTCTCAAAATGCTGACCCATCAATAGCTAATAACTACGGTGCTATTAAGTCCTTGCTTCTACGAAGATTTCACCTGGACGAGGAACACTGTAGGTTGAAATTTAAGGGAATTTTACCTGAATCTCCAAGGGATTTTGCAGGATTCATTGCGAATATACGCAATACATTTAACAGATGGGTTGAACTGGCAGAAGTCAACAAATCATACGACAAATTAGTTGATTTACTACTACGAGATAAGGTATTATCTTCAGTTAGCCAGCCATTTTTTTGCATATTTGCAGGAGCGTAAACCAGGTACTATGGATGAGTTAGAAAAAATTTCTTTAAACTACTGTTCGGCACACCCGAATGCAACCATTTCTAACTCCTCATTAAGAGAACCTCTACCTGTGGCGTCTAATATGGCCTACAATCACAATAACAAACAAAGACATCACAGTGTAGACAGAAGCAGGTTCCAAAGAAATCACAATGTTAACTTTCAGAAGGGACATAATAATGATTTCAACAATAAAAATGAGTTCAACAGAGGTAGATCACGAGATAGAAATTATTCACCTCAAACAAACTACCACAATGGTCAACATAACACTCATTATAATCGATCACATACTCCCAATAATAATAGTAACTGGAATGGTAATAATCATGGCTCGAGACATCGAGATAATAGTTACTATAGAGGACGACGAGATAATTCTAACAATTATACTCGGAATCGATCTCATTCTCGGGGATCATCTCATTACAACCATAATACAGGGGCGGCAGTTACAAATAATACTACCCCTATAGCTCAGGTTCCACTTGACAATAATACAACACAGTCTTCTGCTGCATGTTTTGCTATTAATTATAATGTGGCAAATAGTTGCCAGCAATGCAATCTTATTTTTCAGAAGGCGAAAGAAACAGTGCTTAACTGCGGACATATTATACCACAGGTAGGTCTTGCAGTCAACGATGGAACAGGCCTACTAATTTTTAACAGGGGATTAGTTAATGGATCCGTCGTCTCAGTATTGAGGGATTCGGGATCCACAACGATTGGTGTACGACAGTCGCTGGTACATCCCAGCTGTGCAACGGGGGAATATGTTCGTTGCATGACGTTTGGTGGAACAATAGAGTTTTACCCCACAGCTATTATTCATGTCAACACTCCTTTCTTCACAGGAAACGTAAAAGTATGTATGCTAAAAAAGCCTATAGCTGATTTGATGGTTGGTCGTATACACGGCAGAAAAGATTGTACTCCAGATGAGATTATAGAATGGGAGAAACATAACCTATGCACTGGAAACGCCGTGACGACTAGAGCACAGACTCAACTCATGGAGAAAGTTGATGATAATAAAATGGATGCAGACAACCAAGAGGAATTTGTAGTCAATTCACCTATTGACAGGGAAACATTTGCAACCAAACAAAAAGAGGATAAATCTTTTAAAAAAATTTTTTACGTTGGTTGATAAAGTTGACAATCTATCCTCAGGTAATAATAACAAACATTGTTTTGTTATTAAAAATGGCATATTGATTAGATGTTTTCATGACAAATCACAAATGAAACAACAAGTTATGGTCCCATATACTTTCAGACGGTACATTCTTCAACATGCACATGACTCACATTGTGCTGGACATATGGGATATACTCGAACACGATCTCGAGTACTGTCTTCATTCTTTTGGCCAGGGGTGTCAAGAGATATTTCGCAGTATGTACGTTCCTGTACTACATGCCAAGAAGTGAAAGCACGTGGAGCTTTTCACACGGCGCCTATTCAGGCTTGCGATATCTCAGTGAGACCTTTTGACAAGATGGCAATAGACATTATTGGTCCATTGCTACCATCGGCCAGAGGACATAGATTCGTCCTTACGTGCATTGATTTGTGCACACGATGGCCAGAAGCTATCCCATTAAAGACCACCACTACCACAGATGTAGCTGATGCACTACATCTCATCTTTTCTAGAATAGGGTTTCCTAGAAAACTTTTATCAGACCATGGGTCACAGTTTATATCGGACACCATGAAGGAAGTCATGAAAACTTGGGACATTGATAGGAATTTAAGTAGTATTTATCATCCGATGAGTAATGGTGCGGTTGAAAGACTTAACCGTACACTTAAACAACTACTACATAAGGTTACTGCTAAGCACCCTCATGACTGGGACAGAGCACTCCCAGCTGTTCTATTTGCTTATCGGGAGGTACCGCATGAACAAACTGGCTTCTCTCCCTTTGAATTAGTTTTTGGTGCTCCCCCAAGAGGTCCTATGGGACTAATAAAAGACTTATTAATTGACGACGAGATGACTCAGGACACTCAGTCATCTTACGAGTACGTGATTAATCTTCGGAAGAACATTATTGAGTCTTGCCAGTTGGCAACAGCTTCTTCTGAGGCTGCAAAAGCTAAGGCTCGATCTCTACAAATAAGTCTCGACGATTACGCCAATTATTCCCAGGCGACGAGGCTTATGTGTTACTTCCTCACAATAACAATAAATTATTGATATCTTGGAATGGTCCTTACAAAGTCATTGATAAAATTTCCGACGTTGATTACGTCTTAGATATCAAGGGACACAAAAAGATATTTCATATTAACATGCTCAAGCAATTTCATACACGTCCTGAACACTTACAGTCAATTTTTTCATGAACTAGATGACAACACAGTATCCACTTGTCATTATACTAACTTATCTGTCATCCAGGAAGAAGAATCTTCTTTTCCTGAGGTACAGTTACCGTTACCTGTACCAGTAGTTCAACCTACTGAATCTTGGCGGGATGTAACCATCTCTTCAACGGTTACACCGCAACAGCGTCTACAGATTGCTAATCTATTACAATCTTATCCAGATGTGTTGACCGACGTTCCGGGTCGCACATCGGCTATCAGTCATGACATTACTCTCAATGACGATACACCTATTCGTGTACATCCCTATTCTGTTCCTTTACATTTCCTTGCTAAAACTACTAAAGAACTTGAACAGATGTTGTCTCTGGGAATCATTGAGACTAGTAATTCGCCATTCTCTTCTCCATTAGTGATTGTCCGGAAGAAGGACAATAACATTAGACTATGTGTTGATTATAGAAAATTAAATGCTAAGACTATAGTTGACAGCGAACCACATCCACTTATCGACGACTTACTGCCACGTCTATCTAACGCAACTATATTTAGTAAGATAGACTTAACAAAAGGTTATTGGCAGATACCACTGACCGAAAAGGCTAAGTACTACACCGCATTTTCCACGCCACAAGGTCTATACCAGTGGAACGTGATGCCTTTTGGGCTTGTTAATGCGCCAGCTACCTTCATTCGCCTGATGCGACAAATTTTATCAGGTAGACCAGACGTTATTACATATATTGACGACATATGCTTGTTTAGTTCGTCGTTTGAGGAACATGTTTCGGGACTTAGATATGTTTTTGACACTCTAAGGAATTATCATCTAACTGCTAAACCTACAAAGGTGCAAATCGCGTGTAATGAGATAACCTTTTTGGGACATATCATTGGATCGGGATATATCCGAACGTTACCTAGTACAGTCTCAAAAATTCTAAACATAGCAGTTCCTCAGACGAAGAAACAGGTCAGGAGTTTGTTAGGACTTGTTCAATATTACAGTAGATTCATACCAAACTTGTCATCCATCACGGCTGTATTGTCTTCATTGTTAAAAAAAGATATGCCGGTGAAGGTGACATGGACTGGTACATGCAATGAAACTTTCAACAAAATTATAAATTTGTTCTCACATGAACCAATTTTAAGACTTCCCGATGCTTCCAAAAGATTTTTCTTACGAACAGATGCTAGTAACTACGGCATTGGTGCATGCCTGCTCCAGAACCATGACGGCATTCTACACCCCACCTTATATATATCAAGAAAGCTGAAGCCGGCTGAAACAAAGTATTCCACAGTCGACAAGGAACTTTTGTCTGTGATCTGGGCAATAACGAAGCTGGAGAAATTCTTACTCGGTGCCCCCTTTACCATACAGACGGACCAACGTGCGGTCGCATCCTTGCGTCGATCCAACCACAAAAGCCAAAAACTTGCCAGATATTCAATCATCCTACAGCCATTCGAGTTCTCCATTGAACACATACCTGGCACTGAAAATTGTGTGGCAGATGCGTTGTCACGTAATCCTATTGACGACGAATAATCAACATTGACACTCTTAAACTACATCAATCAGAACTACATTGGATTGAACGAAGTATCAACTATAAAGGAACTAACCTTGCCTTCAATTCAAACTTTATAAACACTATATGCATCACAGAATTGAATTAAAAGACAATCAAGGTATATATAGACATTCAAACTTCGTCTAATATCCATACACGATATACGAATATCATTGAACAATCATGGAATAATATCTGACGACAAGTCGAACTTATTATCCTATGGACTCTTAATTCTTCGATGCAGTTATAAATGACATTTCTTTCCGACGTGGACATTTGAACACTTTTGCCTAAAAGAATTCATCAGGATCAAGACTACGGATGGATCATCATATCCTATACTAATTAATTAGTTAACTTAACTTCTTAATTGAATTATTATCAATAAAATGAAAAGTGAGAAAAAAAATTAAATGAAAAAAAAAAAAAGAGAACGAAATACTAAAAGAAGAAATTATGAAAAGAGAAAATAAATCTCACACAAGTATTAGATTAATAATTTTTTTTTAATGTACCTATACATTATTTAGTTAGTTAAATTAGTTAGTTATTATTCACTAACACTTAACACACACAATTAAGTTAAAACTTATATTCGAATTTCTTTCTATTTCTTCTCACTTAGTTTGTCTTTTCTTCTCTCATAACATCGCATTACATTAGAACCTTAATAATTTAACTCTTAGTTTAATTAATTAATTTAATTTTAATTAGTCAAATTAATTCCTATATGACATACTAATACGACAGACCTTACTTTAATTTAATTCTATCATTCACTATTAACATTGGACATTTATTTAGTTGATATAATAATATGTATAATATTGATATATAATGTGATTTACGTTAGATGACTATGACAAATAGTTAGTTGACACGACCGCAACAGTTCTACTCAGAACATCGTCGGCCATATGTCACAATTGTGTTAAATTTTTTTGAAAAATTGTTAAGTCGGATAGATATTGAAAAAAAATCTATCGATTTTTTTTTTTCCCCGGTGTACAGGGAATTGTTACGGTATATGATATTAACGCCGTCTGCTAAAGGTTACCAGACGTGCAATTATAAAGGTTAAGACATTTAATATATTGCGATAGATGTTTCAATTAATGAACGCTTTATACACGATCGATTATGACGTGTATAGCGTTGTTTAGGACACAGTCGGTAACTAAGAAACACTACCCTTTTCACATTGACCGTCAAGCTGTTAAGACGCGTCTGACTCTCCTTCCAATGTTGGGCATGGTATTGCCATACAGATATATTTTATGTAAGTACGGACATGGGTCAGTCCATTGCTATTACGAAGATTTGAAATGATTAAAGGTCAGTACGAAGTGAAAATTAAGGAAGGATGAATTACAGTCCATAGTATTTGATTTTGCCAGACTCATAGACTCACTGTCGGCCGTTGGAAACCCCAACCGCGCGTGCATACAGCTATGACAATCTGCATACAGTAATTTGATTATTGGACAAGGACTGATAGGATATCTACATATCTATGCCATATATTTTCAAGTTATAATATGTACCTTTGTGATCAACATGCATGAATCGTCTTGACGTGTAATCTGTATTAAATAATTGTGGACTCAATGGAACCGACTTGTCACATCAATCGTATTCCAAGGTTCAATTATTATTCAGAATCTTCCACCCCTGCATTCGCGTAATCTTACATAGAAGGCACGATACACGATCACTCAAGAATATCAAGAAGATAAAACAATGGCCAGAATTTATAACTACTTTATTGACATTACATGGAACATTGTTCAGAGCTAACCAGACCACTACTTGCAACAAACTTCCACTTGCAACAATTTCACAAATAAACTCGGTACAAAAATGTAACTGATTACTGCCGTAGTGAAAGCGAGATCTTAAAGAGGTCGCCCCAAAAATCCATCTTGTGACCAATACGGTTCTCAC